>JAYMTE010000356.1:0-19177 GCA_036897545.1 Pelargonium fulgidum
AGAGAGAGAGAGAGAGAGAGAGAGAGAGAGAGAGAGTTGGTTTTGAATTATTTTGAAAGTTGTATTAAGAAAGTCTTAACAATACTTGAATTCCTTTGAGGTTGGAAAAGACAAGTTGGGTGGCTTGGCTTCATGAATGATGCACAAACAGCATCAGCCACAACCTCCATTCATTGAGTGGTAGTTTTGTTTTCAAGTGTTTTGAGTATTAGGTGGCTTACATGGTACCCCATCCTTTTGTTTTGTTTTGGTAGTCTACAAAACTATGTTTGTACTGTGTACTAGAGACTAGATGGAGATGCAAACAAAAGGAATAATAGGAGTCACACAATAAAATTGTGATTTACATAAAGCTATACATACAATACATAAATGGGTATCATTCCTAGTGACCCCACCCCACTCATAAAAATAGAGTTCCTTAATGGTGGGTTTTAGGTTCACAGCTTGACCAACAACAAAATATTGGTGTAAAGATCCAAAAGCCTCTTTAATAAATACTCCTTTATATCACCCCTTTTTTTCTTACTGTTTCTTTTGAGTGGCTGAAGTCATGGTTACATGCTCCTCTCTTTTGATTGCTGTTGCTTCTTTGTGGGGTTTCCACTTATTTCTCTATATTATTGTTTCTTTAAAATCAACTAAAAGCTAAATGTTCTTTGAGAGGCCTCTCATTATTGTTGGAGGACAGTGCAGTTAGTACCTACACCAGATATTCAATTCAAGCAATGGACAAACTAACAAAGTGAATAAATAAAAATAGAATCATGTACTTTTGCATATAGGGTAGATGATCATGCTTCAGTCAGTTGTTGCTTTCAGTTCTCAAAGAGAAATAAGCTATAACCAATCCAATTCATTCCAATCAAATCAAATTTCACTACCACAGAATAATTTTGATGTATTCTTATTCTGTTAACCAAAAAAAATGAAATGGTCACAGACCACAGCCTCTAAAAGGCACATCAGAGCAGCAAATAGGAAGTGATAATCTAGAAAGGTCAATGAACTTTCATTTGCACTTTACAAGTAATCTTTCCAGCTCCATTTCTAATTGCATCTTCCCTAATCTACTTATTTTGTTTTTCAGAAAAAGAAAAAACATTTTCCTGTGTTATAATCCATCCCAGTCCATGAACTTCTTGATTTCATCGTACAAAACCAATATGGCAGCAGCGCCAGTGCTCCTAAACATGTTTGAAACTGCCCCGCGGTAAAATGATCTCACCCCTTCCCTCCTATAAATCTTCCTCCAGCAATCCAGAGTGCTATGATACATTGGACGTTCCATCCCTGATTGCATCATCATACGCCTCCGGACTGTATCCAGTGGATACGACAACAACCCAGCAGATGTCGTGACTGCCTGAGCCATCATCCATCGCTTCCACAGACCCAGTTCTGGTTTTGATTCTTGTAACAACATCTCTTTGATTGTATCGAAACCTCCAAAATATAAGCCCCTGTGAACAACCATTCCCTGCAAAGAGGCAGGAAGTCCCCTGTAAACCCCTCGTATCCCTTCTTTCTTGTATACGGTAGAAAGGAAATGATAAATGCCTTGAAACTGACGAACTTCTCTTCTTCCAATATCAGCTGCTAGGCGGGTGTGTGCAATATCAAGAGGGTAGATTAAGACCAATGTTGTGCAACCAGCAGCAGCCCCAGCAATGAAGTTGGCAGGTGCACCTGATAGAAAATGACCGTCCGGAAAGTGGTCACTTCTAATCATGTTCCTATAAAGATCCTGTACAATGAAACCTAATTAAGACCATGCCTTAAGAAAACAAGTGCAATTGATTTTTCAGACCAAGATGTAGCAACCGAGTTATAATATCAAACATCAATCCCTACTAAGACAGAAAAGTGAAGAGATCGCAAGGATATAGAGCCACAAAGTTTTCTTTTTCAACAACCAAACAGTTACTGGTCAACTCACCTACAAGAGGGAACTGTATCTGCTTCCATTGCAGAGCAATTGAAAAGCAAACTGCTTGAGAGTTTATGATGACTAAGGCCTTGTTTGGTAAGTCTACTCAACCTCTATTGGAAATGTCTATAGACATTTTTCTCTGAATTGGTTGTTTGGTAAAACAACTTCTGACAAAAATGTCTACAGATGTTGATGAACAGTAGACCAAAAAGGTCTACTTCACAGGAGCTCCCAAGCTCCTGTGAGAAACAATGAACGTCTACTGCAAATTATCTACCATTTATGCCCCTCAAGTGGTATACCTTGTATATGCATCGGTAAGCCAACCATAGTTTGTCCAAGAATATTAACTCTGTAGGGCATACCTTGCATATGCATGAGTAAGCCTACCATAGTTTTTCTAAAAATAATAACTCTGTAAGGTATACCTTGCATATGCATGGGTAAGCCTACCATAGTTCTACTCTTAGGTAATGATTTCCTCAAATGACCAACCATGTTAAGGCCCTAACGTTTTGTAATCAACCAAAAGTATACAAATTTTGGTTGTTTCTTTCTCCCTTTAGGTGGAATACTTTTTGGTTTGAAATGTTAGATTCAATCCATGTGTACAATTTATCCTTTCAACTCTGTAACCAATATTAACATTGAAATTGAAGATTAGGGAAATGAACAACATAACCAAATATAAAGTACTAGAGGTGGTTATGGTATACAAATGATAGATGATACAGATAACAATCATTTAATGATACATGTATTGTACCCTGCAAGTGGCTTTGAAACTCATCTCCAAGAGACCGGTTGATCTCTGTTCTGTAGATTCTCAATGCACTCAAAAACTATAGACCTCCATTGTTTTAATTAGTTTCATTATAAAATGATTGAATCACGTTACCTACACATCAAACTAGAACCTATTTTTGATTCAACCAATAAAATCTTACTTCGCGACACATGCTGAACTTTCTGTTCCTGGGGAAGACTACATATATAACATAAGTACAATCAGCTCTTAGATTCTATGAGCTACCTCAGCTCTATAACTTGGTTCACAAGATACCACAACTTAATCCATACTACCATATGTTTGCCCAAATCATCATACGTGAAAGTAAAATCATGCTACACATCAACAGATGGATTATTTCTCAAGGCACTTGCATGTTTCTCACATTTTTCACTTTATAGGTCACATTAAGAGGATACGACTAAAATATTTGATGTGCACTATTTTAATATACAAAAGAAGTATCAACCTAAGGAGTATCATGACATGCATTAATACAACATTTGCCCATTCCACAAAGGTGTAACACCTGCATGTAGAGCAAACTGAATGTGGACCACTAAAGCTATGTCTCTTCTAATGGCAACCAATCAACCTCACAGTTGCACCCATGCTAACAAGTAGCCACATCAGATCCGCTTGGTTCTTTGATTCACCATTATTAATTTGAGTCATGTACGTAACCAAATCAAATCAACTCAAATAAATACACAAGATCCTACTTGAGGGTTAATGCATGCATTCTGAAATAGCTGTTATATCTGCAATGAGATCTAATACATAACTTCCCTAAGGCTGAGGCTTGAACAAATAACGGGGAAAGAAAAAATCAGTTATTCCGAATGATAGCTGCACAACTGTATTTATATGTGAATGCATCTAAGAAAGAATAGAGAGATGTTTGGTCATATGATCCTTGAACAAAATGAAGTATCCTAAGCTAAAAATCTAACTGAAAATTAAGACTATCAGAGAAAGAGGCAGCTGGGACATTACAAAGTCTCGTCAGCCTTCTCCAGTTTAGGTGATGATATAAAACATACTTAACTACCGAGTGATAGTGCAGTAACAAACATCAAATATAAGGAGATCCACACCAACCAAGCCGAAGAAGTACTAACCTTAAAAAAAGAGTAAAATGTGCTACATACACTGACAAAGTATTTAGTTTGCTTGCTACTATAGAAAGGGAAAAATATGCCCACGAAATGGACTTACTTTCTAAGACCTCCAAACAACATACTAATCATCCAAAATGTCGATTCAAGATCAGTCATCTCGACTAACCGACACCCTAAATCGACAGCTCCATAATGGCATCTTTCATTTCACTATTATGAGTTATGACATGAACAACAAATCCAACATCTAAAGTCATTATGCATATACATTGGATTCTTAGAGTACAACAAACAAGCAAAAACATGAAAAAACATAAATCGCCACAAACACGCTAATAACACAAGAAAAAGGCCAGAGATTTGTTCATACCTTGAGCGAGAAATTGAGGGCAACCGAAGGATAATATCGGATGACGCTGCTACCATTGCCTCTCCAAAGAGACAGAAGACCATCCTCCCTGACTGTACGGACAATACAATCGATCATTCCCCTGAATCTCTGGCGGCCGCCATGAACAAAAGCCAGATTGCTCTCTTGGGTCTGCAACAACAACTTAGCCCTCTCTATTGGGGCCACAATCGTGTGCACCACCCCACCCATGATCGCTCCGGCCACCAGATCCCGGTGAAAACCCGTCAACCAACCAAACCGCCCCGACCTCAACGTCGACACTCTGGTTTCTTCTCCATCTCCATCTTTGCTCATTCTGAACAACTCTTCACTCAAAAACTCCTTCTCTAAAACGCCCTCATCGTCCCAAAAACGCTAAAACCCTAAATTCTTCTTCTTCGAAAAATGGAAAACGGAAACGACCCATTGACGATTTCGTGTTAGTTTCGTCGAATCGTGGTAATCTCTGGGTTTCAAAAACCTAGCCACCATTTTCAATCACTTTCAACTCTCAAGAACCAACCATCCTTGTCCTGCTATTTCACACCTTACGCGAGAATCGTAGCAATACACGAAACGCGGATCATTTTCTGATATGATATTGATAAATTGACCATGGATCAAGAGAGCAGCTCATGAGACAGAGACATAGATACCCATCTTTTCAGTAGTATATTGATTAATGGTATAAAAATGTAACCTTTATTGCTGGATAAGTTATAAAAATATAATCGCATTTCTTCGTCCTTTGCCACGTATTGTAGTTATCTATATGATCTCTCTCAATCATATTCATGGCAATTGGTCATCAAGAATTGTTCATGATCCACTGAGCCGCCAATCAACCATTTGTGACAGCTTAATTCATTAATCATTTAGAGCTCATCACTGATCCTAGAAGTTACACATTTGGATCATCATTCACAAAGTATGGTGTCTTTTTGTTTCATTTAAAGGCAATGAAACGTTTCTTTCAAATAGTTCAGAAAGATGGATTCCATGTGGTCATTTTACTTTTATGCATTTTGTAATTTTATGAATGTGGGGCAGAGCTGATGTAGTGTGTAATTTGTACTTTTTTTTACCATAGACATCCATGAATGTGTGAAAAGGATCATCGGTGTATGAACTATTAATTGAATGTGTGTTGTATTGTAGTTTCTTGTATGAATTATTCATTGAATGTGTGATGTAATGTAGTTTCTTAAATATGTTTAATTGTGTTGCATTTCGTTTCTGATGTTGTTTATTGTCATTTTTGCAATTGTTTACTTCAAGAGTGAAGTGATGCTATTAGTTATAATAGCAAATTTTGTTTAACTCTTAGAAAGAGGAAATAGAATTGCTCAATTTGATGAAAATAGCTTATGTGTCACTTTCTTAACCACTTTGAGCAACTTTAATATACTATAATATGAATTTGCAATATTGAGTCAAGCAAAACCGTTTAAAATTGTGACATTAACGGTTAACGGATGATTCGTGGATTATGTTTGACCTGTAACAATGAAAGACCGCCAATTAGCCATCTCCAAGGATGGTTGACAAATCCATTTTTTGGGAACCGTTTGAAACATGGCAGGGACAGATAACCCAAACGGGGCGTGTCACCCACTCATGAAACCCCTTCATATCATTTGTGTGAGGATCTTGATACTCTTGTCGGAGGCCGTCTCTTCGGATACTCTTGTCGGATATACAAGTAACGTGTAATCAAACGGACATGGAACATCGGCCCAAATTAGTAACCTGATTCGAACGTTGACTCAATTCTTTTCTTTGACTTGAAGAAGAAGAAGACACAAAAATACAACACGGCCTGATTTGAGTTTATATGAAGATTGAATTTTAACCTTTTATCTAGTAGAAGTTCATTGGGATATGATATGAATTTGAGTTTTAAGAAAATAAAATTCCTTCTTCAGAAATTTGTTGCCTTATATTTATTTAATAGAGGTTCATTGAGATATGATGATATGAATCTGAGTTTAAATAAGATACATTAAATTAAACTTGTAAATAAAATTTCTTTTTGCAGAAAGGTGTTGCCTCATATTTTACTTGATTCTAATTGAATAACTTTTTTTAAACAATTGAATATTATTTTTATTCAAGATAATTTTTTATAACAGATTTATTGTGAACATATGAAATATGAATTTGAACCACTATTACTTGAAAAATCATTGTAAATGGCCTTATTTTGAGACTAAAAATATAAGGAAATGATGCGTAAAATGCAGTAATACTCACATGCATTGGACAAAGGAAAATGCTAAATGTCCCAAATTTTAGTGTACAAAGTGACGCACGTGTATTTTTCATATTTTGTGATTTAAAATTAAGTTTGTATGATACCACTATCCTCCCATAAATTTTTGGACAAATACAAAACCGATTCAGATGAGTACTGTCAATGCTTAGTAAACAGTTAGACCTTAGAGTTGCAGTGATTAATATTATATATAAGCTAAAATTTACCAAGAGCAAGTAAAATCTAAAAGTAGCTAAACAATATAACTTGTCACGTCTACAAAAGCATAGGCTCCCAAGTCCCAACAGCAACAACACAGTATTAGTCACATATTAAAATATCCAAGCCGCATATCAAACCTTGTTTTCTAATGTTATCTGGCAATTCCTGTCGAAGAAAAATGAGAAATACCAGGTAAGAAATAGAAATGTACAGTTTCTTAAATACCGAGGTTTCTAACCTACCAACATAGCTTCATAAAGCAGATAGCAACAAAGTTCTATACCATGAAAGCACTTCTAGGCAACAACCAAGAGCTACCAAACAAGCCAGCAAGTAACCAAAGAAAGATAGTGATTCTACCATGAAAGCACTTCACAATTTACTCTTGAATTCTGAAAACATAAATTTGCAACAACCAACTCTAGTCTAGGCAATAACCAAGAGCTACCAAACAAGCCAGCAAGTAACCAAAGAAAATTCCCCAAGTTCTCAACTTCTATCTAATGTTTCTTCATTTCTAAAAATAGTCAGAAGAGATGCTTCAATCCTCTTTACTTCATTGAGAGATCCAAATATATATATGAAGCCATTGGAAACCACATATACACACTTGAATCAATTCTGGGGAACACAAGTTCACACCCTAAAAGTTCAATCATGAACATCCCCCACCACCCACACAATATGTCAACCACAAAAGGCTAGGCAAAGGAACGTCGTCTAAAGACGATTACTTCTAGCTAGATTTAAAGTTTCAATAACTAAACTTATGAATAGGTCGCTTATTTTGAGACAAAAATGCAAGAAAAACATGACACTCTTATATTGAGATGTTGGGACTTGGGTGTACTTAAAAATGAATTTGTAGTGACTCAAGAAAGCAATTCACTCCTGAGTTTAAAATCATCCCAATGAAAAGTCAGTAATCATGAGTTCTACTAGCATAAATTTGCAACACATGGCACGAAGGAAGCAATTAATAGGGTTTGCTAATGTGTCTAGTTGGATAGTATGAAGCGGCTTGATGAAAGAACATAGATGATGAGTAGAATAACAAGAAAGAGAGGCAAGTAGTTACGCCTTTGGCATAATAGGCAGCCAAAAAATAAAAACAATTATAGGCAGTTCAAGTCAACAATTATTATCATATAAACAAAGCTTACAAACAAAAATGTAATGCTAACGAAGTAACAAGGATAGGAAGTTACCTAGAGCACGTAGGCATGAAGAATAGATTTGTCATCCAATAAAGGGACTCTCTTATATGGAACCTTCCTGTAGATACAATCAATAATACTAGGAAGCACAAAAGGTTTGTCCTGCATGCTGTGGTGGTCTGAATACAGAGAATGCTTTCTACTCTGTTCATTCACTATGCCGATATGAATCCTAACAAAAACAAAATGAAGATTACGCTTATAGCCATAATTGGAAACATATAGAACATATCCCTCGCCCAAGTTGCAAAGTTTGGAACGTGTTGAGGGCCAACAATGACCACGGCTCTCACAAAAAAGGTTAAGCATCTGGCTTCTAATATTTCCCTCAGGATCTAACTTATATGCCCTAACATCTTTGCCGCGGCAGCTAAGGTAGACACCACCGCACACATGAATCATGCATAGGCAGTTCTATATGTCTGTCCTGTCATAGACGCTTCAATGCCATGACCAACCAGCAGAAAGGCACAATCCAACCCAGATAACTCTGATCTCCATGTAATTTCTATAGCTCCTGAGCTTAGTTCCAACTATGCAGATCCAATAGGGAAGATGAAGCAAATTTTCGGCGGTGGGATTGGCCAACTACCTGTTATTGTTCTGGTCAACTGACAACTGTAATAGATCTTCATGTAAAAGTTTTGTAGCTGAAGACATAGTACAACTGGGAATACACACTATTGATTATCAAATACTCAACTTATTTTTGAACTACAGCAAGAGACTGTATAGTAAGTGTTCACTGAGTCCCATGAATTTGGTTTCTGCAAAGAAAGACAGAGCACAATGAAACTGACTCTTTGGATCCTACTTAGCACTCAATAAGAAACAACTGCAGCAACATTTTAAATTAAGACCAATAATATACTAATTGAACATAAATTGCACGTGATTCTATAGTAAATTATCTCTTACAACTGTGTAAACTATACATCAGCATGTATGATACTAAGATATTCAGAGAAAATATAAATAAAATAGCAGACAAGGGGAAAAAACAAATCTTGTCCAACACGTTGGTATCAACTTGGAAAAATCTCCTTAAACTAATAGTTTTATTTTTTCCTGTGGATATGCAGAAATTGTTGAGGAACCTCAGGTCCTCACATCACATGGCAACTTATTTGTTTATTTCACTTATGACTTATACCAACCAGAACATTGCAAGACTGCTTAAATTGGTACTTAAGGGGGCAACCCTTGGAGTTTCTCTTGTTATTCAAAGAACTTCGGACAATTAGAGAAAGAGTAAGCATCTATTTCTGCTATTCAAAAAGTGATCCGCTACGTGCAATGGAAAGTTAGAAGTGCCAAATTTAGTCGTTAGAAACACACAAAAAACTCAGTGCTAGATCCTTGAAAAGAAAATCAAACAGTTTTGTTTCATTGGGACACCTAACAATGCCCATAAGTTTTTATTTGAAGGGACCAATACAGTTGCAGCAAAAAGAAACCGGAATCAATTACTCTTCTCAAGGAACAGAAAATCAGCGAAGAGAAATGGATATCAAAAATCACTAAATCATGTGTAGTCAAAGACACCGTCATATAAGCAAAGCTTTGTGGAAATATTGCCTTCAGAGTTCATTGCAAGAGATATCGCCATCAGTCAGTTCTGATGCTGTATACCTTAAACCATCTTTGTCACCGAGTTGCGCTTTCTTCATGCTCCAAGCAGACAACTTTGAGATTATTATATCTTCAGTTCCATTGTGAAATGCATACAGGTAGACCTCTTTATCAATAGCCAGTTTTGGGTAAACTCTAGCAGTGATGCAAGCTTTTCCTTGTCCACCAAAACTCTCAACAATAGAGTGGTCAATCTGTGAGAGTGAATTATCTTAGACAAAATGAATACAATAAGTCAATTAGGATATATGTTTGGCCGAAAAATAAGTATGATTAGCATACCAAACTTCTTAATGAAATCTTCTCAAGGTGAGGATCTATATCAATGAAAGCTCCAAATGTTCTTTTATCTAATCCATCTCTTATAGAAGACCTGTAAGAAATATTGAAGTTGAACAATGAGCCTCATTTGTGCGAACAAGAAGAATTTTGCCCCATATGATAAGGGGAAATGGAAACAAAATACATTCAAGATATAAATCAACCTGCTCTGGTCACTACACATGAGGACCGCATATCTGTTCTGGCTTCTGAATATCCGGAAAAAGATAGCAGTGTGCTCTGTCAAGTCCTTTGATGTCATAACTAACAAACCAAATGGTCCAAAGCTGCCGCTGATCTTTGCGTTTTTATTATTACAGAGCAGTTCAGGGTCATCCCAACTAGGGTCCATAACCTCAGCTGCGTCTAAGTTAGGCACTTCAAACAAAACATCTACATCGGCCTATCAAAATATAGAAACATAGATATGAGCTTTACGACAGTACTGTGGTAAGAATTTTGATGTATTATCTGAATATGAAAAGAAAGATGAACCATTAGGTAAAGAATGATGTGATATGTGTGTGTGTGGATTATCATGACTAACCTTTGAAGCTGTAATACCAGAAATTTCAACCACTGATCCACTCTTAAGTGCCTTATTGTGTATACTGACTCCATTATAGCGTAATGTTTCTATCTCTTCAACTGGCCACTGCACCAATTGCTTTCCACCTCTATCTAGCCAAATAGCCCTAGGAATTGTCTGCAAATCGAAGATCAAGAACAATCTTAATAACTGTTATAATCACATATTTGAGGTCCCAGCTTAATATATTATATATTAAGTTAATAGAAACTAATATACCTGCAGGCCAGACCATCCTTTCTCAACATCATCTTTCGTGCTATCAGACTCGTTCACCCAACCCCACAGAATTCTCCTGTTCTTGGCACTATCGAAGAATGTCTTTGAAGCATAAAATTTTCCATAATCAAACCTTATCGGGGAAAAGTCAGTTTCAGGAACAAATTTGTCCGTGTCAGAGAAGTAAGTCCCAAGCTGGTAGAAGTCATGAGCAGAGTCGGCATGGCTAGCTTTCATTACATGCTTGACACTTTGACCTTGTACAGAAGTTTCAACTCCCTTTGTACTATTAAGAGACACAGGGAAAAAGTCTGGGCACTCCCACATTCCAGGCGTTTCTGCTGAAAACAGTGGATTTGGATGCTCGGCCCAGTGAAAAAAATCCTCACTTGTGTAGAGCACTGCCAATCCATAATCATCTTTGTAGCTCCCAACAATGACCCTCCATTTTCCATCCGAACCATGCCAAGCAGTTGTCGGGTCTCTAAAGTTGTCCGCAGCAATTCCTTCGGGTGGAATCATGATAGGATTCTCAGAAAACTTAGTCCACTCTACAAGGAATGGATCATTGAGGTCCTTAGGCATAGCTAAGTTCTGAACCTGAGTACCATTAGCATCGATTCCAGTGTATAAAATGACGGGTCCTTTACCAGGAAGGATGGTAACAGAACCCGACCAGCAGCTTTTTAAGTCGGATGGCTGTGATGGCTCAAGGGCATGATTGAGGTGAACCCAATTGATAAGATCATATGATACAGAATGTGCCCAAACCATAATATCACCAAAGAGAGCACCATTAGGGTTGTATTGGTAGAACAGATGGTAAACTCCATTGTAGTACATTGGCCCTACAACCAAATAGATCAAATACCAAACATAGTTCACAATTATTTCTCCAGTAAACAAAGACGATGATGAACCCTAAGCCCTAACATTCCAATTCAATCTCAATAACATATATGCCAATCAATCAAGCCTAATATGAACTTGGTTCAACAATTTAATCATTAGTAACTTGCATAGATGATATAAACTTTATCTAGCATACTACTATGATAATCAAAGAGAGAACAACTACAAGTAAAACAAAATGAAACAAAAACTATACATATCAAAAGGGTTGAGTCACAAACTCACCATTAGGATCTGCAAAACCAAAGGCTCTATCTTACAAATTCCTCCATTGAAACATGTTGAAGAAAAGAAACAAAATCTGAGGAACATGAAAAAGGTAAAGAAAAAAAAAAGGGTTTAAATCAAGAATCAAAGATGATACCATTGAGCCAGTTGCTAGGAGATTGGAAATGATAGGAAGTTCTGTAGGGCTGGTGTGCAACCTCAGAAGCCCCATCAGCTTCAGCTCCTCCAAATTGAGAGCTCAGCAAAAGACAACAAAACCCAATACCCAGAACAGCAGAAACATCCATGACTGTGAATCACCCAATTGCTTTTTGCCCTGCTTTTATGGTCACTTCACTTCTGACATTTGATAATATATATGATTGGTCAGTCAATGAAATGGAATAATAAATTGCACCAAGTCTTTTGTTAATGGAATTTATTTGTAATGAATAAAGATGCCCGATCAGCCAATGGCATCTTGAGTCATCATGATTTGTCCACGTCTGTGACTGTACTGGACACTGCAATTTGAAGATTACCACCATAAATTATTTGAATCAATACTTGACAAAAAAACAAAAGTCAGTCAATTAGTAAATGTATAATAAAGCTCAATAAGTGGCTATGGCAGATAAAAATAAAATATTGTTTGCAATATGTATTGATGCTCATTTATTTTTATATAGATATATATTTTTGTCTATCTCTCTTTGGTTTAACTTTTTGTTGATGATGATATGAAGTGAAATATAAGCATGGTGTCAATGTGTTATTGGTTGAGGTGGACATAGGTCATCACATGACATGGCGTGCTAGAGTAGTTGAATTGGGTTGGGTATGTCCTATTTTTCTTTTCATCGGTTCGCTATGGGTCCGGTCCGGGTCGACCCCTTTGAACAGCCCTAAATTTCATAGCATTTATTTATTTATTTGTAAAGAGAATACAAGTAAATAAATTAACCGTTGAGCCATAAGACTTGTCACTCTAAGAGCCATAACTTGTAGTCCAAGCTTGGCCCACTGTTCTAACTTTTTGGTCAAGATTGGACCACCTATAATTGCCCATAAAATCCATATTGTCTAAGATCAAACCTTTTAAGGTGTTGATGGAGGGTGATGGCTTGTAGGCGCTTCATCACAAAGGTCAGTACTTTTGTTCATATTTTTTATATATAGTAAATTGAAGTTACATATATTCGTGGTGAACAAAAAACCCAATCTTTAGATGGATTAGGGTTTTGATTAAAAGTAGTGAAAATTTCCCAACTGGACATGATATGTTTGGCTGCTAAAGAATGTTGTATTTTTCATAAACATTGTTGTTTGTGAATTAAAATCACAAGTATATTTGGGAAGATTGTTGTTTGTGATTAGGGAGCTAAGTAATAGGTGATGGATTTAGGGTTAGATGAATAGACTTGGAATCTAGCAACTAAATTACCAGAAAACCTAACTGAGTAGCAATCTCCATTCCGGAACGTTTTCGTTCCAAATTAAGTCTACTCCTAGTGTTTCAAAACACTAAAATTCTAACGTTATGCTAACCAAATTGTTTCATGGTTCAGGTAACTTAGTGTAGCAATGCTAAATTATGTTTTGTTGGACAGGTTACAGAGCCTCTATTAGATTTGGGATTGGGATAGTTAAGAAGTTTGTTTGCTAAAACTCATTTGCATCCTGATAAGATTGGAGTTGGAGGTATGCACTTAATTTCATGGCATTCACAGTTTTGGCAGCGAGAATCTTTCTCAATTATACTTTGTTTGTATGCAATGCAGGGTTTAGGCTTCAGAAGATATCTAAGTCAATATTTGCTGGCACATTTGCTCTCAAACTACGCGTTGACCGCCTGGATGAGAGTCATCATGAGTTGCTCAAGACATTGCGTAGAGGTAGACGACCAGAATAGAGTTACTCAAGTCTTTAATCCTATCCTCATGCTTGTTCCTCATTAATCCTATGCATATGAATGTGTAGGCATTACTAACACAGCAAAGCGGGAAGAAACATATTTCCCTCTTGTTAGGATTGGCGTTGGAGGTATGCACTTAATTTCATGGCATGGCATTCACAGTTTTGCCAGAGGCCTTTCTCGATTATACTTTGTTTGTATGCAATGCAGGGGATAGACTTCAGAAGAGATATATGTCAAGCTTTGTTGGCACATTTGCTCGCAAACTACACGTAAAGCGCCTGGATGAGAGTCATCATAAGTTGCTCAAGAGACTGCGTAGAGTTAGGCAACCAGAATAGAGTTACTCGAGTCTGTGCAGTTCCTATTCTATCCTCATTAATCCTATCCAAATGAATGTGCAGGTATTACTTACGCAGCAAAGCAGGAAGAAAGCATAGGTGCCTCTTCAGCTCTCGAGAATGTTAAAAAATCTATAAAAGAGGGTACTCTGGGAACTGAAACTGCTCCCATTTATGTGGTATCATCAGAAAGAGGGCACAAAGATCAGTTCTGGCGTACCATTCGCGTAATTGTAGTCGTCTACCTCATTATATCAGCTGTAAAAGCATTTCTCAGTGATCAGTTTGAGGGATTTGGAGATGGAGTTAGTAGAGGTATAGTACTTTTGTTTTCATGACAGTTTTGGTCTTCAAAGTAGTTGTTGTTGAGAAGCTTTTCACTGGTTTGCCTTTTCTACATTTCAGTATTTGGGCTAGGAGACGAAGAAGTGCGACCTACCTTTCCTTCTAAAACAAAATTTAATGATTTAAAGGGTATTGATGAGGCTAAAGCAGAGCTAGAAAAAATTGTTCACTATCTTCAACATCCCAAGGTAATAATTTATGAGATTACAGTGTGTTTAGTATAGTATGAATTAATGAAGGGGTATTTTGATTTGTGTTACAGTGTTTCACTCGACTAGGTGGGAAGCTCCCAAAAGGTGTTTTGCTTAACGGTCCACCTGGTACTGGGAAAACCATGTTAGCCCGAGCTATTGCTGGAGAAGCCGGTGTACCTTTCTTCTCCTGCAGTGGCAGTGAGTTTGATGAAGTGTATGTTGGTGTTGGGGCGCGCAGGGTTAGAAATCTTTTTGCAGCTGCCACGAAGAATTCTCCTTGTAGAATATTTATCAATGAGCTAGATGCCTTAGGAGGAAAGCGTAACCTAGATGATTCCAGCTATTCGAGGATGACATTGAATCAGTTGCTTGTTGAACTTGATGGTTTTGAACAAGACACCGGAGTCATTATAATTGGTGCAACCAATTTCCCTGAATCCTTGGACAAGGCCTTGCTCAGACCGGGAAAGTTTGATCGTCATGTTGTTGTTCCCAATCCAGACGTTCAAGGAAGGACTGAGATTTTGGAAATTTACTTGTCAAAG
Organism: Pelargonium fulgidum; assembly: GCA_036897545.1. Classification (NCBI taxonomy): domain Eukaryota; kingdom Viridiplantae; phylum Streptophyta; class Magnoliopsida; order Geraniales; family Geraniaceae; genus Pelargonium; species Pelargonium fulgidum. The sequence goes on from JAYMTE010000356.1 coordinate 15,149, forward strand.
GTAATATTATTATTGCCTATTGGACTTCTCACTTGACTATCCAACTTTTTGTCCAGGCTTGACTTTATCTTTTTCATTCAATTTGACAGATAAGGCAGGCAAAATATATAGGTTTGAAGATCCTTGCTTGAGGGACTCCTGGGTTTTCTGGCGCAGGTCTTGCCAATTTGGTCAACACAGCTGCTCTTAAGGCTTCAATTGATGGTGCTAAAGCTGTGACCATGGATCATCTGGAGTATGCAAAGGACAAAATCATTATGGGAAGTGAACGAAAGTCTGCTGTAATCTCCGATAAGGTGTGAAGAGTTACAGCCTACCACGAGGCAGGGCACGCCCTTGTTTCTATCCATACTGATGGAGCTCTTCAAATTCACAAGGCAACCATAGTTCCGCGAGAGATGACACTTGGTCTCGTTACCCAATTGCCTGATGAGGACGAAACATCTATGTCTTGCAAGCAGATGGTTGCTCGCCTCGAAGTCTGCATAGGTGGACGAGTGGCCGAGGAACTGATATTTGGAGAAAATGAGGTCACATCTGGTGCATCTTCTGATCTGGAGCAAGCAACTAAGATTGCCCGGGACATGGTTACAAGGTATGGTATGAGCAAAGAAGTAGGGCTCGCCACTCGCAATTATAACGATGATGGGAAGAGTATGAGTACCGAGACAAGGCTCCTCATTGACAAGGAAGTGAACAACTTATTGGAAAGGGCTTACAACAATGCCAAAACCATCCTCACCACCCATAGAAAGCAGCATCATGCACTCGCTAAAGCTTTGTTTAAACACGTGACTCTCATTGGAAGTCAGATAAAGTCTTTGCTTCAAGTGTAGCCTTCCACGCCCAATCCCGCTCGGGTCAAAGCATGAAGAGTGAGTCTTTTTTTCAAATTGAGGTACGTAAATAGATCAATTTTACTTAGATCAAAGGCTAGCTAGGTTGTTTGAGTCATGAACCTTACTTAGATGGTATATATATATATACCATACGTTTGGCAATAAGTTGGGGCAGCCCATAAAAGCATTGGATAAAGACAAGACATTAGAGGGAGCATCTTATTGTCTTGGATTAGAGGGAGCATCTTATTGTCTTGGTTCCATGCATAGGCAGTGACAGGGACAGAGCCAGCTCCATATGTGTTAAAAAGCTACAACATACAATACAACTATATATATTTTTGGTTCTACTTCTGTTTTCTGTATCAGCATATCCATTCCAATATAGGTCGCATATTCTATTTTTTTGCAGTAAATAAACATAAATGAAAAGAGGCATATTCTATTCTATAACTATTGCAATCTTGAAATTGCGGCTTCATTCTCCTATCTCCTAGTTCTAGAGCTCATTGCATCACCTTAGTTTATTTTAAAAGACAAAAGGTCCAAAATGCTCTCTGAATTATTTAGTTCCTGTCATTTTAGTCGTTGAACTATAAAACGTGTCATTTCAGTTCAAAAGACTAGCGAAAGAGCCGTTATAGTCCAAACGTTTGTAAAAACCGAGTCCCGTCAGGATATTCCGTCAAAATCACTAACAGAATCGTTAAGTTTTCATTAAATTTTTTAAAAAATAAAACCATGTCATCAAGACTTATCGGATTCTGTCATTATTTTGATAGAATGTTCTGATGGGGCTCGGTTGTTGGAAATGTTAGGACTTATAACAGCTCTTTCGTCTATCTTTTAGACTGAAATGACACGTTTGATAGTTTAGAACCAAAATGACACGAACTGAATAGTTCAAGAGCTTTTTGAATTTTTTTCTTCTTTAATTTTTTTTTTTGTTTTAAGTATTAAATTCGCACACACTGCAAATATCAATTGCTTTAGAGATTACTTGAACACGAGAAATCATGTAGGAAAAAATTATGTCTTTGAACTACCATTCAACATTACATAGTCATAGATGGAAATTGAGGAGAAAGTAAAAGCTGTACACATGTGATGCCCACTATTGATTCAGGGTGCAAGTAAGGTTCATCCTCATATATTTGGTATAATTTAACACTCTTTAAATCATGTTTGACTAAATTTAAATGCTCTTTAAAATGTTAGGAAAATATTCTCTCATATGCATATTTTGTTGCTTCAAATAAAGAAAGAAAACTATTATCTCATATGTTTTAATTAAATAAATGTTATTTTTTTCTCAATTATTTTAAGAATTTGAAATATATATTAAATATTTTTAGATAATCCATCAAGTATTAGGAAAAATCAAATTCAAACTGAAAAAAAACTAAGACGAAACAAAAAATCTACATAACATACTTATGATTTTAGCATCGAAAGTAATCTATTGTTTAGAATTCAAAAATAAAAACATAATTTTTATTATTTGGAGGACACTTCTATCCAAAATAACAATGTGTGACGTAGAATTAGATGATTTGACTAATGCATAAGTCGTTTTATTTGCAGAAGTACAAGAATCATAGAAATCAAAACTGGCAAACCACCTGCACAAGTTATTTATGTGAAAATCACAAGGAGAAAGGCATTGAAACATCCCCTTTGGCCTAAATCACTTGAACAACTTGTAATTTGCCAATATCAAACATTATCCGAAAGATTTGTTTCCACCACCTTAGACTCCATAACAACAACTAACTTAATCAGGTTGAAGGCATTGATGTACTCCCCTCTAGCCTACAAATGTTGAATTGCTTGAAGCGCTTCAGACTCAACCACATGCCTTTTCCAACCTTGTTCCACAATCCAATAAAAGTGCGTCAATGAGACTAGGCCTCCATCGTGCTCAGTATACTAGTTTGAGATTTTTGTAGAGTCGTTAACTTTGTATTCAAAATCTAAAAAATGTAAGATTGTATGCTAGTGTCTTGTTAGGAAAAGTTGAAAATTGAAAAAGAAAAAAACAAATTGGGACCGAATATCATGGAGACCTCTCTCTCTATATATTTTTTTTGATAAACAATTGGTAACTTTTATTAATAACCCGAAATGGAGAAATAAAATTACATAGTAAAGTGTTTTACAATGGAAAGAAAAATGAAGAACAACTAGCTAAAAGCACCAAGAGGATTGCTACACCAAGAAGCTAAAGATGACCTAACCATGAGTCCATGAAAAAAAGAAAAAAAAACAGAAAGCAAAGAGAAATTCAAGCATTGGATACGCGAAAATCGTGTCCGCCACAGTGGGGTATTTGTCCTAAAAAACGAGTTTCTCATTGTCTTTTACTTTAAATGTCTATAAACATTGAGTCTGCCATGCATTAAGATTGAGCTTAGTTTAGAACTGGATTGAGACCAAATATTTCAACAACAAAAGAAATGGACAAAAAACTGAATCGATTGTGAATGATCTAAATCATGATCGAATTGAATAAACCAATTCTAATATTTCTAAAAACTTATATACGAAAATAAAAAACAATTACTATCGAAATGAATAAATATAACAATGACAAAAAAGATCGTACTAGAAGTGAATTTTTTAATAAAAAATACAATCACTAATAGAATTTATTTTTAAAGCATATTCTTTTAAATAAAAAATAAAAAATGTGGTCCAGACCCAAAACATGCCTTGCTCTATTTGCAATAGTTAAGTAGAGAACCCCAAAACACTGAATCTGAAACTGTATCTCTGTCCATCAAATTCACTGTTGGCTGGCTTGCCTTTTGGAAAATGATTTAATTATCTGTTTTTAAAAATCTTTGCCATTCTTGTGTGGCCATTGCTCATTCCTTAGCTGTTACTGTGTTCCACACCCACTGATCCTAAATAGAGTATACACAACCCTCATTTCTCTATCATAACCTCTTTCTTTGCTCCAATGGCTGAGCCTAGAAAACTCATTTCCCAGCAAAATCTCAAGACCCACAACAAGCCCGGAGATCTCTGGATCTCCATCCAGGGCAAGGTCTACGACGTCTCCGATTGGGCCAAGGACCACCCCGGCGGCGACACCCCTCTCCTCAACCTCGCCGGCCTCGACGTCACCGACGCCTTTGCCGCCTACCACCCCGCCGCCGCCTGGAACCACCTCGGAAAATTCTTCACC
>JAYMTE010000357.1:0-19176 GCA_036897545.1 Pelargonium fulgidum
AAAACAAAACGCAGCTATTAGGGTTTTCTTTTTGCCGCCGTCAACACCACCTTCTTCTCCAGTTGTCCAAGCACTCCAGCTTCGTCTCCAACCACACCAGAACCGTCCCTAACTTCCATAAACGCCAGCAGCACCACTTTTCCCGACCCCAACTCCTTCTTCTCCGACCGCCAAAAAAGGTACTGTATAAATTTTTGAATTGGTCATGTGCACGGTCGTGTCACGTATTTGCTCACGGTCGTGTTGTGTATGTAGGTATGGGGATATATTTAAGACGCACATATTGGGGTGTCCGTGCGTGATGATATCGAGCCCGGAGGCGGCGAGGATCGTGCTGGTGAGCAAAGCTCACCTGTTCAAGCCTACGTATCCGCCGAGTAAAGAGAAAATGATCGGACCGGAGGCGATTTTCTTCCACCAAGGGGCATATCACTCCAAGCTCAAGAAGCTTGTTCAAGCTTCTCTTCTTCCTTGTGCCATCAAAGGCTCCGTTTCTCAAATTGCCCAAATTGCCCAAATTGCCCTCGCCTTCCTCTCCTCCCCTCTCACTCTCAACTCCACCATCAACACTCTCCACCAAATGAAAAGGGTATATATATACACACACACACACACATAGCTTGTTAATTAATTGTTAATTATTGATTTATTAATTTAATTGTGTTCTTGATTTTGTATAGTATGCTTTTGATGTGGCAATGATATCGGTGTTCGGCGGCGAAAAGGAGGATCTGGAAATGGAAGGTATTGAAGATTTGTATCAGTGTCTTGAGAAAGGCTACAATTCCATGCCCCTGGATCTGCCCGGAACTCCGTTTCGCAGAGCTATGAAAGCGAGAAAGCAACTTAACGAGACGCTGAAGGGATTGATAAAGAAAAGAAGGCAAACTATGGAACGAGGAGGAGGCAGTGGCGGCGGAGATGGGTTATTGGGAGTGTTACTGGGTACTAATCATCAACAAGATCATGACGTTGGTGATGATCTTAGCGATTCTCAGATCGCTGATAATATCATCGGCGTGATCTTCGCGGCTCATGACACCACCGCGAGTGTCCTCACATGGGTTCTCAAGTACCTGCACGATAATGGAAATTTGCTCGAAGCTGTTACACGAGAGCAAGAAGCAATTCAGTGTAAGATTGTGCAAGAAAACCGGAGGCTTACATGGGAGGATACTAGGAGCATGCCGTTGACTAGTCGGGTATTGACTAGTTAATACTATTCCTTAATTTGGTTACGTTATTGTGTGTACTATATGTTAATGAATTATATATGGATGGATCAGGTGATACAAGAGACGCTAAGAACAGCGAGCATATTGTCGTTCACATTCAGAGAAGCAGTCGAGGATGTGGAATTTCAAGGCTACTTGATTCCGAAAGGCTGGAAGGTTCTTCCCCTCTTCAGAAGCATTCACCACTCTACCGATTTCTTCCCTCAACCCCACAAATTCGATCCTTCAAGATTTGAGGTATGGATCCCTTTTTTTAGCACTGTAGTGTCATTTTCATGTTTTATACACGTGAGGTTGTTTTGTAGAGTAGTTACAGAGAATCTATATTAGTATATGGATCCTCAACTATATGTTGAGGATTTGGAAGAGAAAACGAAGAAGATGATGACGACGACGATGATGATTACGTGTGTGAATGTGCAGGTGCCACCGAGACCTAACACGTATCTGCCGTTTGGGAATGGAGTGCATTCCTGTCCAGGCAGTGAGCTGGCCAAGCTTGAAATGCTGGTCCTCCTCCACCACCTCACCACCTCTTTCAGGTAATTTTCATTACCTTCTTTTACTGCTTACTCAATGAAAGATTATGTGATAAAGAGAGATAGAGAGAGGGAGAGATGGAGATTCTTTCATTGGCCTAGTATTCTAAGCTGAAAGAGAGTGCTTATGAGAAAAGTAGATAGAGAGTGTTGACTTTAAAGAGGAAACATGGACCAATTGGTGCATAATTATTGATGCTTCCTTGGGCTGTGGAAGTGGAGGAGGTGGTCCTCATGAATCATTCACTTCCAATGAAGATCATATATGTAGCAAAATTTAAAAAGTGGATACAGACTAGTCAGTTTTGAGATTTGCCTAATCCTCCATCAGCAGAATCTTCCTCTCCCTAGCTACAAGCGCCTAGTTATGTGTTTATGGGCAATACTACGACCCTATGAGACCTTAATGATTCTAGGGCCCTATGTCCAACGTAAGTAACCATGCGTGAGGGGATGCTATAATTACTACATTTATACGAGTGAGTGTTACGTAGACATCAACAACAACTAACATTGTAGGACCCTTGTCCTCATCCTTGTCCATGCGCTGCATCGCATAAGCTGTACTAATCACCCTAGTCATTGATGTCTACATTAGTCTTGTAATCTAGAATTCTAAATCAAGCGGATTGTGATGGTGCCACTCCACCTATAGTTTTTCCTTTTCATTTCCATCAAACTAGTAACATCATATATTCCAAATCCAAATGCTGATATCATATATGTATAGATGTAACTGCTTGTAAAATGTAACATACATATCGACACTTCCATCCAGCTGTCCACATGTCCCGCCCCTGGTTTTCCTCTCCCGTTTGGCCTGCATCAGCCATGAACATCAGTTATACTTAATACACATATTTTGAACAGAACAAACTTGGCATATTAGATATGAGCTTAAGGAAATGATTTTGTTTCAGGTGGAAGGTCGTGGGAGACGACGAAGGGATTCAATATGGCCCTTTCCCGGTACCTAAAGGTGGCTTGCCAATTCAGTTATCATTGAGGAACAGCAACAACAAGAAGCAAATGTAGATAATCTGATCACTAATCCCAATTCACAATATATAGTTCTGTTCTGTTTTTGGGTTCTTTCACAACTTTTTTAATTTGGGAGGGCAAGAAAATGTAATGTCCTCCTCCTCTGCAAGGGTATTTCTATTTTTGGTTGACAAATGTGTCACTGTAATCCATTCTACTTTTCCCATATATCTTCTCTCTTCTTTGGAGAAGCCAAATTCATGTGTAAGTAATGTGTTTTGTGCAAAAGCAATAAGAGATGAAGAAGAGAGATCACAAGAGTATGGATCAAATGTGTGTGGTTTGGTTTCAACTGTGGACCAAGTATCTATCAGTAGCATCATGTTTTTGGAGTTTTTACCCTCCTTGGGGCCAACTCCAATGTACTGTTGCTTTTGTTTTTACCAAAATGTATGTTCTATCTTGAAACACTGCACGTGGCAGAGTGTAATGTGCTTGCTGGCATGCCACGTTTCGCATTGCCCCAGCACAACTTAGTCATCAACATTATCATCCAGAATTGGACTGACTCTGGAGTGCTTGCTGACATGAACAATACAAGCCTACCCCAAATACTAGCAGCACTGGTTAAATAAGCCAAAGCCAGTTCCCACTTGTGTTAAACTTTAAACCTTGTAAAGACACTACTACATTCCATAATTTGCAACCCCACACAGTGACACAAGATGGATACAAGGCTAGATCACAGAACCTAAGAGATCAACTCATTCCTGTGTTATTCTAGTAAAGTTTAAATGAAGTTCAGGCCCTCAAGGTGCGGCAAATACTCCATCCGTCTCAGACTGAATGTTTTGTTTGTCTTGAATTTTTGTCTCAAAACGAGCGTACTCTTTCTTTTTAGGAAGTTAATTACATATGAAATACCATAAGTATCCCTATAACAAGCCAAACTAGCTCCCCACTTGGTTTTAACTTTACTTCAACATTTCATTTCTCACGAACAGAGTAAATTTTGCAATCCCACACAATGACACAAGATGAATACAAGGCAAGATCATAGAACCTAAAAGATCAACTCTATTCCTGGACTGTCATTCTAGTTAAGATTAATAGAAGTTCAGGGTGTGGAAAATTCTCCCTCCTTCCCCTAATGAGCGTGTTGTTTGTTTTGTATTTTTGTCACAAACGTCTTTTCACTTTTGTAGGAAGTTAGTTACATCACTTGCTCACAAGAATACAATATAAAATGCACAAAACTAACTAATTTATCCTTAATTTTTCTCAAAATGAAATCCGGGACATTCATTTTTTGACGAAGGGAGTAATATTTTGAGTGTTAATATCATTTGTCATGTAAATAAATTACCGTAGAGCAGCCCGGGAGCCTGTTGCAAGTTACACCAGTAATGTGTCTAATCATTCTCCTTATGAATTTGAAACCTGCATAGTTGCACATCACTAAATTTTAATCCTATTCAACAACACAAATATGACCTCCAAATACACAGAGGCGAATCAAATTTTAAGATGCAAAACATGGGAAACACATAAAAAAAGGAGCGATGAGTCTTGGAAGTAACATTATACACATCTACAAATGGCGTGGGATCTATCAACATGTAAATCTGGATTTAGAAAAGGACTAAAATATATCTTGAAATGAAAGCATCAAATAAAAAGTCAGACCTTTAATTAGGACGACCTTATCTTGAATGAGCAGAAAAATAATAGCAGAAGTTCTTTCCTATTTTCAAGCCGAGGGACAGTCTTCCAACATACGAATTGGGAAATGGCGCAAGTGAACTTTCATGTGACACATGCAAAATGTAGAAGTAATAGTCATGCCAGCATATATCCACGAACACACACATAGAAAGAAATCAGAAGACAAGCAAAATTAAGAAAGTGAACCTGTACATCCCTACACGGAAACTTTGACAGGATAAGAAGCCAAAAGTGGACCAAGAATACACATTTCTCAGTAAATGAAATTTGAAAGCACATAAAGGACATAAAAGAAAGCAATTTCTCCTGCTTCCCTTCAGAAGCAAGAAACTCTGTTTTTTTGAAGTATGCAGTACAAGGATCAAACAAACCGCCTTTATCCAAATATGTGGAGAGAAACTATGGGCAAATCAGATACATTTCACATCTGATGAGAAGGCTGTCACGTGCATATGAGATGGCTTCCACATATTTTAGATGTTCACTCCTTTTGGATGTTCGTTCTAAAATAGCCCATATGTAGAACTAGATAAGTATTGGAAAGATTAGGTCGCCATTACGTACTTTGTTTAGAGGGTTGCTAAGCCAGCTGGTATTTGCAACAACACTGATTCTTAGGTACATGTTGCGCAACAAAATAAAGGCCAATGTAGTCATTCTGATACCCACATGGCTTTGCTAAGCAAATCAAGATTGTAATAGAATAAAGCATCCGCAATTTGGGATAAAATTTATCAAGTTATTCTGTTATGATCAGAATGTCAAAATGGTTTATTGGTTTAACATAACTTATTGTTATGGACATTCTCATTAACATAAATAATGAGCTGCACATCCTACCAAGTCTCACTTACAACTAGTAGAGTATTCACACAAAAGACATGTTAGCTAATCTCAAGGACAAAAGAAAAGAATGCTGTTTCAGATGGGTAATTAAGCGATCTGTAATTTTCAGCTGATATAGTGAGAATATGCTATCTACCCGAAGAGGATATTTGTTCAAATCAAGTAACTGGAAAACCAGTGGAAGGATTGTGGCCTAAAGAGCAAATTTTTTTCCGGAGCAGAGTAGGTAGGGGCTAACTACCAATATTGTGGAAACATCAACTGCATGGATCTACCCTTAGGCCTTAGCTGCTAAGTGTAACCTAATTTAGTTACCTAATGAGTCATAGCGACATGCCTCCAAAATTCTTGCCTCAATGACCACACAATTTCAACCCTTCCTAAAACTGCTAAGTTGTAGTTCATCATGCACAAAACAAGAGCCAGATGGCAACAAAACCCCCTATTTTTCTTTAATTCACCCTAGCAGATTATCTCAAACAATTTTATTTGGCAGCCTTTATTTATGGCAAGTTTTAAAATGAATTCGGCATCCAAGTATTGTCCTGGAAAGAAGTTCAATCTCAAAAATTTCATTTTCTGGTTCAGACATCCATTTCCTGCTCTCTTTCCCTCTCCAAATTATGAGAACCATAACCCTAACCTTTGATCAGCTTCACAACTCCTCCTAGCACTATCTCGTAGTCTTACTTAATTGACTACATAATTCTTTCTTTTCCACGATCAAGTCCTCATCAACATGGGTGCTTCCACAGATCTGCATTTGCCGTTACAACTTACAACTAAATTTCTAAATATTAACACAACTATTGTAACTACTGTAAGCGCATTTCTCCAACTTAACAATAGAATTTATAGGATGACTTAGGGGAAGAAGATTATTTAAGAGAAGAAAGTGAACAATATATGCTAGCGCAGTTTGGCCTCAAGGCCTATATCAAGACCTCAAATGTCCAAAGGGGTGAATATGTATTCACCAACTAGATGTGTTGAGTACAATGAACCCATAGTTATAATGGGTGTAGGAGATAGAAATGGCAAGAAACAAATGACAAGAATCACACTCATTGATTAACACAACCTCTTTATTTGCTATATCTATCAAATCTCAGGATCTACTCCACAATCAAATCCTTGATTTATCATGGGATATCAACACTACATTCCAACACTCTCTCATGTGCAATCATGGTATTTTTCTTTTCATTGTTGTCACATGGATTGGACAGCACTTGCAGAGCTAGCCTCTTACACACTACTTGTTGATGCTTCCTGTTACTCTCTCACACATACGTTTACCATTTTGGTCATAGTTAATCCGCTAGCCGAAACACGGTCACACTGATACATTAACATGGTAGCTACTGAAATAAATCCCAAGGTTTCTCTCTAAGACTCCGATATACTAAAATCTAACATGGTTCAGCTATAAGGCCTACGTCCACACCCTGAATGCCTAAAGAGTTGAATATGTATTCACTTAATTAATATGTTATTTCTAATGGGCGTAAGAGGTAAACATGTCAAGAAACAAATTAAAAATCACTCTCACCAATCAGCACCACTATCAACAGCAAAATCAACACATTGCCCCGCCGGATGAGATGCAGCTCCGGTCCCTCAAATGCAGCAATCCAGTGATGCCACTCCAACACAGAACATAAGGAGTTGCAATATGGGGAGGTTCACATGTCACATCACTCCACATAAGCTTCTCCGAAAGCTGACATTGAGGAAAAAGAAGTAACGGTACATTGAAAAACACAAATGGCCAGCCTTGTAAATGCCAGTTAAAATGCTTGAAGGAAGCCCATGAAAGAGTGAGCCAAGTAAATGCCAGTTCAAAAACGCTTGCTTCCTCCAATTGACTCCAATTGAGTGATTGTGAAGGTAACAGACACCGTAAGCTCCAATCGCTATAGCAACATTCCACGGCCAGAACAGCCAAGTTGATCAGCTTAAATACATCCAGAAAAAGGTGTTGAAGAATAAATTGATTGCCCAATTGGCGGCACCGTTGATGAATCCGACGGGGTTAACCAAGAAACTCAATTTCACTGAATCAAAAGAGAGGTTTTTGAAGGGTTTTTAGCAATGGGTTACGAGTGGTTTCAGAATACGAGCATTTCAGAGAAAGACACACATGGACAATCGTTATTATTTGAAATGACAGCGAATGCAATGCGTTTCGAAGGGTCTTTGGTGGGTTTAAGGGTTTGGTAATGGTGGAGAGAATTGTTGGTTTCCACGAAGCCTTCTATGTGTTTGTTAAAATGCCGCAAAGAAAATTTATAACAGTAATAGAGATTGAAACCAAATTGGACGCTTCTTCACCGTAGAAGCGCATATGTAGCTTCCATTGTTACGTGTGTGATAAGATAAGAGACCAATACAGTGATTTCTCTGGGAAAGTACCTAGTTCATATCGCAAATTACAGAGACGATAGTCGATGGAGAAGAGAAGGTAAGGACTATATGGGCCCAGGCCCGTGTTTAAAATGGGCCAACATTGTTAGTGCCTTCAGGCCCATACACATTGGGCCGATAGAAGCCTTACATCATAATCGGATACGGGTCTACATCAAAACCATGGGCTAATTAATATTCTGTTGTATTTTCATGATTAGGTCTGTCTTGTTTGACAAGTTAAAGCATCAGGTGACGTCATCATTCTGTGAACCACAAATGACAATGAACAAATATCTCTCGCAGCCAAACGGTCCCTTATTTATCCGAACCAACATCGAGAAAGAGAAAAGGAAAAAATCTTTGGTTCTATCTGCTGCTACGAGTTCAGTTTCACTCCATCCAGCTTCAAGTTCAGCGAAGAAAAGTTCATTTTTTTTAAAACCCTAAAACCCAACACCGCATATTACAATTTTATCCGATCATTTCATCGTCTAAATCTCGTCTGATTCAGAAGAAACCTCATCAAAGTCATGTTATTTTCGAGGCTTGGCCGTTCGATCTCACGATCAAGAGTAGGTTTCTTCCATTTCGTCTTCATATGTTTATTAATCGGATTCACCGATCAATTTTATTTATTTATTTTTGGTAGAATGTGGCGCTGGGTCGTGGTATCGGTGCGAGATCGGCGATTATGGAAGATCTGGCTTTTGGGGCAGTAGGTGCAAATGAGAAAATAAGTAGAATCGATGGTGATTTGGGATCCTTCAGAGGGTACCTTACTTCAGTTGGAGCTCGGGCTCACAAGCATTTTGTTTCCGATTTGGGTAACCCTAAATTTATGCGGTTTTTCTCCAGCGAGGCACCCAAGAAAAAAAGTGAGGACCTTTTTTATATTTTTGTTTGTAACAAAGTATTTTTCTGGATGTGCATATTAACTTATTGGTGCTTTAATAGGAGATTATGAGAACTTTTATCCTAAGGGGAAGAAGGAAATGCCCAAAGAAGATGGGCAAAAATCGGAATCGAAAGGTACCCTCTTGATTTTGGATTGTAAATATGTAAAAAAAAGTTTACTTTGCTTATCATTTTGGGTGGGAAAGGAAGGAAGCATGATGATTTCTCTTTAGATTGAAGTAGCATCTTGGTTGCTGAAATGATTAGTCTATGGGAGTTTGCCAAAGTTTAATTGTGTTTTGTCTCTAGTTAGGTTTTGTGCTATGCTGAAGAAAAATTGTCTCATGTTGGTGTAAGTAGGTTTTTTTGTCATTTCTCATGTACAAATATGTTTAGTAGTGTTGAAGGGTTTGATAGATGAGCTTTTTGCATGCCACAATTAAATTTATGCTTTTTTTTTTTGTTTTCTGCTACTTGGTAGACAGTCTACACTCTACACAGGTGGGATGGGTTGTTGCATAATACATATTTCTCATTTTGCAATTATATTTCCCACAAACATAATATCATTCATGCTGCTGCAAAGCTAATGAGTTCTTTTGAAATCGGATTTCACATTTGTTCATTTAGGAAGAATTTGTTAAACTTGTTGGGTTTTCATTATATCATATTATGAACTTACATTAGTTCTTGAATTTGTATTGGTTTTCCCTTTTATTTCTTTGCCAGCATGCATGCACCTGCCTCAAACCCGTCAGAATTCTAATCATATATTATTTTTCTTCTCTAATGTCAGAGGATACAAAGTCAGATGATGGTCAGGATTTTAAGGAAAGGATAATGAAGATGCTTCAAAATGTGCTCAATCCCTTATTAGGGCTTGCACTGATTCTTGGTACCTTGTTTATTCGTCCGGGGGAACAGAAGCAGGTAAACTTGTTTATTTAAATGCTATGAGGACTTATTTTTGCTGTTTATGAGGGTTGCCTTACCCCATGTTATATTTTTTTTATTCTTAAATCTTATTTTTCATAATCTAGACATGCAATCCACAAGTTACTGAATTTAATGACATAGTGCTTCTTCATTTTTTTTTACAATTATATGAAACTCTTTTTATTTTATTTTTTATAATGACATTGTTTGAGATGTTTGAAGTTTAAAAGTACTTCTTGCACTTCGTTGCTTTTGTTCTTTTCAATATGATATTGCAGTACTTGATTGTGTTGATTAATGTGACTTCTTCAATACTTCGCAGATTAGTTTTCAAGAGTTCAAGAACAAGCTTTTAGAGCCTGGTTTGGTGGACCATATTGTTGTTTCTAATAAATCAGTTGCAAAAGTATATGTAAAGAGTTCTCCAGTTCAAAGAAGTGATGATGTTGTTGTTGAAGAAACTAGGTATGGAACCCAAGAAAAAGGTAAGGGAGGTAAATATCAATACTACTTCAATATTGGAAGTGTAGAATCCTTTGAGGAGAAGTTGGAAGAAGCCCAGGAAGCATTGGGTATAGACCCTCACGACTACGTTCCTGTTACTTATGCCTCTGAAATGGTATGGTTCCAAGAATTATTGAGGTTGGCTCCAATTCTCTTAATTTTGGGATCCATTTATTTGACGGGGCGAAAAATGAAAGTGGAAATAGGTGGTGGTGGTGGAAAAGGCGGTGGAATATTTAACATAGGAAAAGCCCAGATCACGAAAGTGGATAAAAATTCCAAGAATAAGGTTCTAATTCTGCCTTTTCATCAATTTTATACATTTTTGTTCGCTGCAACTTGCATCACAGCATTTTCTACTCATTTTCTTGCCGATTGTTGTAATGCTGTTCTAGTATCATCATATAGAAAGTTTAGAATCAGAGTTTGTTTTATTTGGTGATCTGTACAGGTTTTTTTCAAAGATGTTGCTGGATGTGATGAGGCAAAGCAAGAAATCATGGAGTTTGTGCACTTCCTCAAGAACCCTAAGAAATATGAGGAACTAGGAGCAAAAATCCCAAAAGGTGCTCTCTTGGTAGGTCCGCCAGGCACAGGGAAGACACTTCTAGCAAAAGCAACAGCAGGGGAATCTGGTGTGCCTTTCCTATCCATATCTGGGTCTGATTTCATAGAGATGTTTGTTGGTGTTGGACCATCCAGGGTGAGGAATTTGTTTCAAGAGGCAAGGCAGTGTTCTCCTAGCATAGTATTTATTGATGAGATTGATGCAATTGGTCGAGCTAGAGGACGTGGAGGTATGTCTGGTGGCAATGATGAGCGCGAAAGTACTCTGAACCAGTTGCTGGTAGAAATGGATGGCTTTGGAACCACTTCTGGAGTTGTTGTGCTTGCTAGCACTAATAGGCCTGACATTTTAGACAAAGCCTTGCTGCGACCTGGACGATTTGATCGTCAGATTGCAATTGATAAACCTGATATTAAAGGCCGTGACCAGATTTTTAAGGTCTACTTAAAGAAGATCAAACTTGATCATGAGCCATCATATTACTCTGAGAGGCTTGCAGCCCTAACCCCTGGATTTGCTGGAGCAGATATTGCAAATGTTTGTAATGAAGCTGCTCTAATTGCGGCAAGGACAGAGGAAACACTGGTCAAGATGGAACACTTTGAGGCAGCCATTGATAGAGTCATTGGAGGTCTGGAGAAGAGGAACAGGGTAATGCATCACTACTCACTTATTTCATCAATGATCTTTATCATCTCTTATCCCTTTTTGTGCTGTTATTTTTCTCACAGAATCTTTTTCAGAGTATTAGCAGTGCTCATACTATCCTATTTTCCCATACTCATATTTTGTTGATATTGTGAATCATCTTAATTAGGCTGTAGGTCTAGTGGATAGGGTGTTGATGATCTACTATCTATCCCCTTATCAATAATTTTTGTTGTCATAGATGGTTCTTGTTAGGCTCATCTGAACTTTTTTCATCTTCCCTCCTGTTTCCGCAGGAAGGATTATCTTCTAGTGTGCTTGAACAAATCCTTACCTGAGTTAAAACTTGTTACCATTTTTTCTTCCTTCAGTATTGAACAGGAGGTTTTGTGACATTGTTGTTTTGTTAAATAGGTAATAAGCAAGCTGGAGCGTCGGACTGTTGCTTATCATGAATCAGGTCATGCTGTTACTGGCTGGGTCTTGGAACATGCAGAGCCTTTGTTGAAAGTGACAATTGTTCCCCGAGGTACAGCAGCACTTGGGTTTGCTCAGTATGTTCCGAATGAAAACCTTCTGATGACCAAGGAGCAGCTTTTCGACATGACATGCATGACCCTTGGAGGAAGAGCTGCTGAACAGGTAATAAATGGATTTTTCCTCCTGTTCATATCTATTTATATGGGATGTATAGTAAAGTGCCCTAGAAGAGAGAACATATATGGATTCATTCTGGTAAAATTACTATACATTTGCAATATATGTGATGGTGATGGCCGAGATTTCTCCGGAATGCAGGTATTGTTGGGAAAAATCTCAACGGGAGCTCAAAACGACTTGGAGAAGGTTACGAAAATGACGTATGCCCAGGTAGCAGTGTATGGCTTCAGTGACAAGGTAGGTCTCCTCTCCTTCCCTCCAAGGGATGACGGGTTTGAAATGACGAAGCCCTACAGCAGCGAGACAGGAGCAATCATAGACAGTGAAGTGCGGGAATGGGTGGGCAAGGCATATAAGCACACAATCGAGCTTGTTGAGAAACATAAAGAGCAAGTGGCTCAGATCGCTGAACTGTTGCTCGAGAAGGAAGTCCTTCACCAAGAGGACTTGACCCGAGTACTTGGCGAGCGGCCATTCAAATCAGCTGAGCCCACTAACTATGATAGATTTAAACAAGGATTTGAGCAGGAAAAGAAGGGGAATGACGGCTCTTCACCCTTGGAACCAGGTGAAGAACCACGTATTATCCCCACGTAATTATTGGGTCGATTGTATGTGATTGTTTGTACTTGAGATGGGTATTTTTCCTTGTTTTTCACATGAGGAAAAAATATGTACTTGCAATCCAGAGGGGTTGTTGTTTTCTTTAGACTGTTTCTGGATTTGTGAATATGCATTATAGCCTTTTAGTTATTGAAATGTCATCTTCCAGAGCTCAAGTGTTAGATTTGTTCCTTTTGTATTTATCAATAATATGGATCCTTATTCAAAGGCAAATAAATTTCTATGTAACTTTTAATTTTTGGGTGAGAATTGAATCAGACAAATCTTCACAATTCGAATCTCTTTAGCAGCTTAATGAAATATTTCAGACCTCTTCAGCTACATAATAAAATAGAAATCAATGTAAAAAAATATCTTAATCTTCGTTAAAGTTAATTTATCTTCTTTTTTTTCAGAAACAAAAGTTTAATTAAAAATAAAGTTGTAACCATATTTTATGTAATGTTTTTTTAAGATTGAAGACCTAATTGCTATGTAATGTTGAAACATCAGGCATCCAACTGGGGGGGAGTGGCCAAGGAGGGTGGTGTGGTGTTCAATTGTGCAGTGATGGTCAAGCTAGGGAGAGGGAGGCTGGATATGAATACTAATGAGGATCGGATCAGTATCTTCCTTGACCTATACCCGATATAGGTGCATTTGGATCTCAATAGTCCATCTCTTTCAGTTCAACACATCACTGAGGATGGAAATGACCATCTCCGGATGGTGTGATCTCCTTCCAGAGCTTTTTCAGCGCGAAAATCTTCGAATCCTGGTTGAAGACCAAGGAAGAAACTAGTGGTCCTTATCTCGCCGGGATCTGACCTTTCTTCGTCTAGATCCTCGGAGAGTTTGAAATTGTACAACATTATGGTTAGCAGTCTCCAAATCGAAGAATCTCCAATCGTAATTTCAGGACTAGGAGGTCAACTCTCCAATGTTGAAAACTCGGATGCTTCGGTCAGGCTAGAATTTTAAAGCAGGGAGACGGTGGAAAAGTGGTATTTTTGAGAGAAACTAGAAGAGAGGATGTTGTTAGTGTGAAGAAACGAGTTTGAACTAAAATCAGTGGTCAGACTTCTCATGAGAGATTCGATGGGAACTGGTCAAGAAGATTGGGTTGAGGTCCGAATCTACTCCATCCTTCCCAGTTTGGGTTCCTGAGCAAGAAGCAGGTGTTGAGATTCCATCCCAAACAACAAAGAGAGTTGCTTCGAAACCTAGTGGAGCATCAACTTTGAAGAAACCTAGGAATCATGGTGCTAGAGGCGACTCAAACTCAAACTTTGAGGCATTCCAATCTTAGCTTTTTTAGCGACGAGGAAGCTTGGGCAAGATCCTAAATTGTTTTGTTAAGAGATTCATGCACTTGATTTCAACTTTGAGAAATGGCTTGGTTGTTGTAATGCTTTTTTCATAGCATCACAAAGAAAGTTACATAGAATAGTATTCCTTTTTATTTGGTGATTTGTGCAGGGTTTTTTCAAAGATTTTGCTGGATGGGCAAAGCAAAAGATTGTGGAGTTTGTGCACTTCCTCAAGAACCCTAAGAAAGATGAGGAATTAGGAGCAAACAAGGATAATGACGATTCAAGCAAGGATTCCAGCAGCAGGAAGACGCTGATGCTGGGGATGATGACGATTCTTCACCACAGGTTATCCTG
Organism: Pelargonium fulgidum; assembly: GCA_036897545.1. Taxonomy (NCBI): domain Eukaryota; kingdom Viridiplantae; phylum Streptophyta; class Magnoliopsida; order Geraniales; family Geraniaceae; genus Pelargonium; species Pelargonium fulgidum. Next base: position 14,216 of record JAYMTE010000357.1, read on the forward strand.
ACCTCACTATATTGTAGGAAGATTGATTGTACATTAGACTGATATTTTTCCGGGAAAAACCATAGACTTTGCAAGTTCAGGACTGCTGTTCTATTTTGTTTTAGCTATTTCTGTGTTTGTGAATATAGATATTGGTACTGAAATGTTCTGTTCCAGGAGCTTCAATGTTAGATTAGTCCTTTTGTAGTTTTTAGCTATGTCAAAATTGTTTCAAGAACAAATAGGCCTCCCGCTATGCTACCTAGTATCCTGTTGCTCAATTAAAATACTTCAAAATAAGTTTAAAAACTTCAATTTGGTTCTGCGAATCAAGGCCTTGTTGGGCCCAAGCTCCATACTGACCCACTTTGAGGCAGCGGTCAAATTTGCAAGGCCAGTCCGCGCAGACCAAGCCTGCCGAATCTGAAATGAATGATTAAAGAAAATAGTTTCTAGTAATTGAACATAGTAGTATATTCTAATATGTTTCTGAAACAATAATACAAGTATTCTTACAGGTATTTTTTTTGTTTTGTTTTTTGTCTTATGGTATACAGGGTGGACCCATAATCAGCACGAGAAGGACCACGAAATCGGCAAAACTCTCTCTTCGAAATTCTAACATAGCTGCATTTATTGTTACAGATTTGTTTGCTCAAAATTTATGAATTTGTTGTATAGGTAGCTGAAGGTCTTTTTTTACTCATTTCCACTGAGTCCTTTCTTTTACTTATTCTTATGGTCTTTCTTTATATTGATTCCATACATTGGTAGGGTTGGCCAATGCTTTCACATTTTGTCATTACAAAGTCAAACTTTGAACCCAATAACAGAAGACTTAACTGTGTTAACTTCCTGTCATTTTCCATGTCCTCATGTCATGTCCATGACCTTTCCTTATATAAACCCATCACCTCTCTTCTATTTCCTTCATCTTTCATTCATTTCTCTTCTCTGTTCCACCATTTTCTCTTTTATTTGCAAGCCATTTTCTTGGATCTTAATGGAACATGAAAACCAGTATCTCCAACCTCTGGCATCCAAATTCGATTGTCTTCTCTTTGGTAAGCTTTCCTGTTTTGATCCTCTATGTACTAGCCAAAACTGCACTGAAAATGATCATAACGACAGAAACTATGGTGTTTTGCTTATTTTACAGATCTTGATGATACCCTTTATCCCCAGAGCTCTGGCCTGTCGAAACAATGCGCCAAGAACATCGAAGGTACAAACTTTTCATCAACCCATCAATCATGTCATGACTCTGATTCTCGGTGTTTGTACGCTTGCTGATAAAAAAAATGTCATAATGACTCTGATCATTTCTCTGTATTAATTTGTGCAGAATATATGATTCAAAAGCTTGGCATAGATGAAGCTCAAGTACCTGAAATGAATCGGGTTCTGTACAAGAACTATGGAACATCAATGGCTGGTCTCCAAGCCATTGGCTATGAATTCGACAATGATGACTATCACAAGTACCCATCTTCCCCATTTTTCTCTCTATCTGTAGATTTACATTATATGATCTCATAAAGTTTCTTGCTTTACAGTTATGTCCATGGAAGATTACCATACCAGAATTTGAAACCCGACCATGTTCTAAGGAGTCTTTTGCTTAACTTGCCTTTTCGTAAAATTGTAAGCTTTCTTGATCAGCTCATATAAAAAGAAAAAGCTAGAATAGGTATAGTTACTGATGTTTTTGTAATCCTGTGTTTGCAGATTTTTACTAATGCTGATAAGGCCCATGTAGCCAAATCTCTCAGCATACTCGGATTGGAGGATTGCTTTGAAATGATTATATGTTTCGAGACTCTAAATCCAAAACTTGATGGAGACGACAAGATCTCTGCATTCAAAGGCTCGGAACAAAGAAAATATGTTTTCAGCGACGAGTCAGCTCTTCCAGAGACTCCAATTGTTTGCAAACCATTTGAAGATGCTTTTCAACAAGCTTTCCAGATAGCTAACATCAACCCTCAAAGAACTGTAAGCCAATAATCAGATAGAAATAGCTTTGATCAAATAATGTTTGTGTTTATTACTAATCGTCTTAACAATCGCTCCTTAATTTCAGCTATTCTTCGAAGATAGTATCCGAAATCTACAGACTGGGAAGCATCTAGGCCTGCACACTGTGTTGGTAAGTCATGAAATCATTGTAATTCATTGACATATGTTGCTTGAAATTCTTTGCTTTTGAGGCCTAATTAGAATGATCATATATGTATATGTGTGTGCATAGGTGGGCACTTGTCAGAGGCCAAAAGGAGTGGATTATGCAGTGGAGAGCATTCACAATATAAGAGAAGCAATACCAGAACTGTGGGAAATTGACGCAAAGGCTGAGAAGAAAAGCTATGCAGAAAAGATGGCAATAGAGACATCAGTAACTGCTTAGCTTTAGAATCTTTACTATAATAATCTTATGTGGTCCATTAAGTGAAACAAAAACATATTTATGTTGTGAGAGAGACCTTTTGTACTCTCATTAGTGTATAATTATTGTGTAGTTGGGTTTTTACTCCTCTCATTAGTATATTTATGATGTTCAATAAAAAAACTGAAAGTTCATGTACTATTTAAATAGTATTGATTTAGTTCTTAAATTTTCACTCGTGTTAATTTAGTTTAAAAATCTTTAGTTGTAATTTAGTCAAAGAAAAATTTAGTGTATAAACAGTTGTATTTAATAAAGGGAAGCCAATCCTTACTAGAGACCACTTGAACCATCACCTTTCTTAACTAGTAGCATAAAAGACCTTTTGAGCTGCGTGGGATTCTTGCTAATTTCCTGGAAAATGGTATGCTTTTTACAAAAACTTAATTACAATTACTTCTTCTATTACTTATAGAATTGCTTCACTAAAACCATGATAATATTATTATGTCACCTGGTGTGAGATTATTGGCACAATCTAATTAAATAATAATTATAATAAATTAAAAATATTAATTATTGAATTGAATTGCGGCCAATAATTACATGACATGTGCCACAATAATACTTTGGTTGCCGCGTTATTATTTAGATACAACTACAATAATTAATTGATAACATATTTTCACATCCTTTGGGTTATTTAAGACCAGTAAACAAAATTAGACTAAAATAGAACATATAAATGTTCAAAAATTAAGTCGGTGCAATTAAGATAATATAGTGACATTTTTAAAGATATTTTTCATTTGGTAGAAGCGGATTCTGATGTTGTCATGACTCATATGATTGTTTGATTCATGGTCTAATAGGAATGCACCAATATTTTTGTTGAACAACATTAATGTTGTTGTGGTTTGTGATAAAGCAATTGGTTAAGTGAGATATGTGACAAAGTAAATGGTTTAGTGAGATATGTGACAAAGACGAGCATAAAGCTAGTTTTGTGGAAGCTGAATAGACAGCTTCATTAAATAGAAGAATGGGCATCAAACATTATCAAACTGCCATTACTCAAACTTGCTTACTTCATGAGGTGGCCATGACCAAGAAATTGATTGTAAACTTGACTCATCAATCATGATGCATGATGCATGATGCACAACATCACATCACATCACATGGATTGTAACTTCTTAAATTTATTTGAGATCTCATAAATAATTAATTAGAAAGACGAGAGTATATATACATAATATAGACATCAATTGACAAATATAATTTTTTATCAATTGCACTAACAAATTGGTGACAACTCAATTAAAATTATAGATTCAGACGGGTTGCTTCGCTCCACAAATTCACTTAAGTCGGTAAAAGTGAATTTTAACGAGGTGTCATAATCTCATTGACAAGTTTAAATTACAACTGATATAAAATTATATCAATTAACTGATATATATTTTACTCTATTGTTAAAGTGTTAACTATAACAATGAAAAAGTAAGATTATTTTATACTCTTCAAAAGCAGTAATTCCAAGAGCTATCCATCTACTAATTAGTAATATAAAGGAAACAAAAAATCCAACATGATAAGACAAAATAAAAAATTTCAACAATGGAAAACCTATCAAAACCTCCTCCATAAAGTAAAAACAAAATATAGATATGACATAAATAATACAATAGGATTAAAAGCAAAATGACATGAAAATAATCTATCCACTCATATAAACATACTCACACAAACTAGCATATAATAAATACGGAGATGATAACAATACGTCAAAGAGATAGAACAAAAGAAACTATTATAGTGAAGATGAAATTAATAGAATAACAAAATTAATCAGGTCATGTTTGTTTTATACTTGTTTGGCTAACATGCAAACATGTAAAAAATGTTGAACCATGCACCGCCATAGTTCTTTGATGTGAAACTAGAAAAATAACATTTAAAGTTTTCAGTTTTCGGAACCAACAGTGTTTAGTTTAATTTGTTGAATATAAATTTGTAATGTGGAGATATATGTCCACAAGCTCTACAATTGTTTAGAAATTCATTTCTAATAATATTGTTAAAGTTTTTGCACCAGTAAATAGGGATAAAAATTTTTTTGGTACCCAGACTTTTTTCAAATACCCAATTTGGTACATATTTCTTTATTTCTTCTAATTTAGTACTTACACTTAAAAATCACACCCAATTGAGTACATGTACTATTACTGTAAACCTAATATTATGTCTGCCGCTAACTCTCGTCATTTGATCCGTTATATTGTGCTGACGTGGCAAATCTTCTGCCGCGTTGGACAAAATCTTGCGGACGTGGCAAATCTAGGCACATGATACCTGCCACGTGTCATGTGACATGTAAAAAAAATCAGAAAGAGAGTCTTTCTGTTTTTTCTCTCACGCTCGAGGTATTGCGTTGGTGAGTGAAGAGAAGTTGAAGGTTCAAATTTCCAAAGAGAGAGAAATCGAAGACGAAGAGAGAAAAATCACAGAGAAAGAAAGAGAGAGCATAGCACTACAAGAAAAACACCCATTTTGCGACGAGATTTGCGACGGAATACGCGTTTTTGCGACGGAT
>JAYMTE010000358.1:0-19172 GCA_036897545.1 Pelargonium fulgidum
TGACACGGGGAGAAAAAAATAATTTAGATCAATAATTAATTGAGAAATGACGCTAAATTTATTGTTTCACACGTAATATTTCACGTTATAAAAAAGTCACGATTCTTAACGAAAAAAATTAACACCGTTAGTAAATTTGACTTAATTGTTCAAAATTGAAAGTTTATGTACCTATTTGTACAAAATTTGTTAAAAAATGACCTATTTATACATTTGATCATAATTCATGCGCTTGTCTCAAGAAAAGAACAAACAACTTATGCATATTTTTTTTGTAAATGAATATATTACTAGTAATTATAATTATTATTCATTTTAAAATAGGAACGGAAAACCGGTGACTGTTTATAGTTAAAAACCAAAAGCGCGAAACAAAGTGCAAAACGGTGCGTTTAATCGGGCACTGTCAAAAAGCCCAACCCAGTAGCCCACTAGCAGCGTGTCCAAACAACCGGATTAGGTTTCGCTTAACAAAACACTACGCCTTCGCTTCGCTCATCACTCCGTTTCTTCTTCTTCTTCTTCTTCTTCACTGCATCGAAGCTTTTGTCTGAGAGCGACACCAAGACTTTCTTCGTCTTCTTCACTGCATCGAAGCTTTTGTCTGAGAGCGACACCAAGACTCTCTCGCCATTACTGGGCCTCTTCTCCGAGCCCTAATCGGACCTCATGGCTTCCAAGTTCGGCTTGGCCGGCGGCTTGCCGGAGCGACGAGTTCGTCCAGTTTGGGACGCTATCGATTCTCGCCAGTTCAAGAATGCTCTCAAGCTCGCCACCACTCTGCTCTCCAAGTACCCTAATTCACCATACGCTCTCGTAAGATCATCAATTTTGTCTCCTTCTGCTATTCCTTTTAATTAGCGTCGGAGATGTTGTGATTTTGACTTCTGATTCATCAGTTGTAAGTATGTGGAGTTTTTTTTTTCTTTTTCAATTTCTGCATTGCTTGCAAGTAGTAAATTGAGCTTTGCGTGGCAAGAATTGAGGTTGTTTGGACTTCAAAAGTCGATGGAATGGGCTCTGAGTTCACTATTGGTGTTTGTGATTAAGGTGGTTTTGGTTGTTACTGGTTCATAGTTCTAAATTTGCGTTGAGCTTCGTGTGGCAAGTATTGATGTTGGCATGGACTTTAAAAGTTATGAAATGTGCTCTGAGGTCACTATTGGTGATTAGGATTGTGATTATGGTTGTTGCTGAGGTAAGAAGGGTTTCAAGTTACAAAATTTACGTAGCCAGGATGGATTTGGGCTAAATATGTGGCATTTGATTTCACCTTAAAAATGCATTTTGAAACAAATCTCTGAAAGGCACTGCCTTTATAATAGAAATGTTGGTATAGGCTATTGTATTTCTGAAAATTTTGACTTGTTTGCTTTACCAGTTGTAAGCATTCTTGAAGTTTTATTTTTCTTTTTAATCACTGCAATGTTTGCAAGTACTAAATTGAGCTCTATGTTGCAATGATTGATCTTTGTTTGGAGTTCAATAGTTAATGAAATGTGCTCTGAGGTCACCATAGGTGATTGTGATTATGGTTGTTTTGGTTGTTGCTGTGTTAAGAAGGGTTTAAAGTTCCAAATTTACGAAGTCAGGTAGGACTTGGGCTAATATAAGGGGCATTTGATTTTATGTTATGGCTATTTTTGGTTTTCTGAAAATGTATTTTGAAAAAACCTTTGAAAGATACTGACTTTACATGAAAATTGGTGAAATAGGCTATTGTATTTCTCTATGTTGAATGTTGATGGTTTTGGAAACCAAATACTGGAATGATAGATTATGTCGAAAGTCAGAACCTTTATGGCAAAGCTGAGGGACAATCTTTTCACCTTTCTCTTTTCCCTACAGGCTCTTAAGGCTCTCATTTTGGAAAGGATGGGAAAATCTGATGAAGCATTATCTGTTTGCCTAAGTTCCAAAGAGCTGTTATATACCAATGACACAGTTCTAATGGATGATCTCACTCTCAGCACATTGCAAATTGTTTTCCAGCGACTTAATCACTGTGAGTATATGCTTTTACTAACATATGTTATTTGTTTAAATGCACAACTCTTTCAAGACCTTATATTCATCTTCTTCATGTCCTCAGTGGATTTGGCTACTAGCTGTTATGAGTTCGCTTGTGGAAAGTTCCCTAATAATTTGGAATTAATGACGGGGCTCTTCAATTGTTATGTTCGCGAGTACTCATTTGTTAAGCAGCAACAGGTTTGTCTAATTGTGCAGCGCTAAAGTCCTCTAGATTTTGCATGAGTATTGGTTTTTGGAGAACTAGGCTAATGTTTACTTACTCATTTTACATTTTATGCCAGACAGCTATAAAAATGTACAAGATGGTTGGAGAAGAAAGATTATTACTATGGGCAGTTTGTAGCATCCAGTTGCAGGTTTTTCCAGCTCACCTCACTCTCTCCCTTTCCTTCCTTCCTTTCTTCCTTCCTTCTTCTTCCTCTTCTTCACACACACGCTTATTGCTTATCAACATTTAATCCTAGACTGGTCCTTTTACCTTGTTTGCTTAATTTGTGGGGTCTGAGCATCTGGTAGGTGTCTTGTGGCAATGGAGGAGAGAAGCTATTACTCTTGGCTGAAGGATTACTTAAGAAGCATATCACCTCACATAGCTTGCATGAGCCTGAAGGTTTGCGTCATTTACCTGCCCTGTTTATCATGTATAAGCAGGAATATCAGTAAAAATCATTTGTTGTGTCACACACACATTTGACTTAATACTTAATGGTGCAACTCTTTTTGCAGCTCTTATGGTGTACATTTCCATTTTGGAACAGCAAGCTAAATTCAGAGATGCATTGGAAATTCTCTCTGGGAAATTAGGATCACTTTTAATGATAGAAGTTGATAAGCTACGCATACAGGTACTTTTTGTAGGCCACTCTCTAAGTGATAATTTATTATGGATATGGATAAAAGATGGAAACTTAGTAGGTAAAGATCAACATTGGGTATGCTCAATGACAGTTGAGGTTTCCTTGTAATTATAACACCCTATAACCCAAGATCAAGGACAGAAGTTGCTTTCAAAATTGCTTGAATAAGGAAGATAGTATGAATAAGTGTGACTAGAAGAACAAAGGACTTTCGACTTTGGAACCCTAAGCATGCTTTAAGGTTCAAGATGTGAAAGCAGATTTCATTTTTCAGAGTGATTGAAGTGCTGAAAATTGATGCAAAAGAATAACAAGGAGAGATAGATTGCCCTTTCTTAATGGATTTAAACTGGCTAAAGGAAAGTTTGTGCATTGGAATGAGTCTTATATTAAGCATGTTCCGACTTCCGAATGAAAGGCTAAATAAGGTTCCAAATGTGCTATGTAGTATCAAGTATGTTCCAGATGAAAGTTTGTGCATTGGAATGGGCCTTTCAACACCTTATAGCTATCACTTCACTTCTCATCGTTATTCTTAATGCTACAGCCAGCATGTGAATACCTTAAGCATGTTGAAAATTACATATTTCTGTATGTTGCTTGCTTTTCTTATCAACTCGTATCATTTGACTTTAAGTTGACAGGGGAGGCTTCTTGCTCGGGCAGGTGACTATGCTTCTGGTGCAGATATATTTCAAAAAATATTAGAATTATGGTATGCCTGTTGAAACTTGTACTTTTATGAATGCATATTTCACACAAAAATTTACATCAACTATCGGATTAGATGGAGGGCACTTTTCCTCCTTTCTTTTTTCCCTTTGTCTTCAGCGTCTACATTGAAAATTGTTTTTAATAGCGTAGATCACTCAATTGCTATTTTAGCATGCAGTTCTGCTTCATGTATTTGCATTGGCCTTATCTGAGCCTTAACATTATCTGACAGCCCCGATGATTGGGAGTCTTTCCTTCATTACCTAGGCTGTATGCTGGAAGATGACAGTTGCTGGTGCAACGAAGCCACGAAAGATCCAATATATCCACCAAAATTTGTAGACTGCAAGCTTTCGCACTTGACAGATGAATTGGTGAATACTTAAAACTGTTGAATTCTAATTACCATTGCCATGTATTGTTGTTTTCTTTATCAGTTATGTGATTTTCATGCAATGTTTAGTTGAGTTATCAATATAAGTGTATATAAAATTTGATATGCAGTTTGAATCTCGTATATCGGAAGCATCAACTTTTATACAAAAGTTACAAGCAGACACTAGCAATAGTATCGAAAGGACTCCTTACTTGGCACATCTTGAAATTGAAAGGAGGAAACACTTATTTGGAAAGGGGGATAATGACAAGTTGATGGAGGCTCTGATGCAATATTTTTTCAGGTATACTATGACCATCCCATCTTCTACTTAGGTTCTTAGTTGAATCAGTTTATCATTTTGTGTATTCATAGTGCTAAGTTGATTTTAAAGTTCACTGTCAATGAAGTAGGTCAGCAGGTAAATACTATATATATTTATATATTCTTATGTCTACTTTTTTTCCTTTCCCTTTTTTCTTCTTTGATACATTTTTGGCAAATGGAACTTTTTCTGTTTTGAATGCAGGTTTAGTCACCTATCCTGCTTTACTTCTGATGTTGAGGCATTCCTTGAAGTTTTTCCTCAAGACAAGAAGACCGAGTTTCTGGAGAATTTGAAGAGCTCTGAATCCTTATCAACGGTACCGACCAAAGTGCTTGGGAAGTCGATTACACTTTTCAAAATTCAAGAATTGATCGGAAAAACATCCAATCTCACCTTGAGTGGTTTGTCTCAATTCTTCAACTTCTGGATTCATGTTTTCGATTGAATGATAAATTCTAGGCCATACCAACTTCTCTAGTTTGTTGTAATATATTAATATTACGCAATTTTGCTACTATTTGTTGGATTTGATGGTGATATATTTTCTTCAGAATGACCGCAAATATGTCATTATTTTCTTTAAACACCACATCTGTTTAAATATCCTATTTAAACCACCTCATATTTACTAAAGGTCTTCTTCCCCAGAACTTGAAGGATCTGCTGTAGAAATGGTAGAGATGTATTGTAAAAACCTTCCTCTTTCAAAGGACTTGGATCCGCAAGAGAGCATGCATGGTGAAGAGCTGCTATCAATGGCGGCGAATGTCTTGGTTCAGGTATCCCATATTTTCATATGCTACATTTGGTTGTAAGGCACTATTATTTTTTTATCTAGTATATTAGTGTTGCTGACATTAAAATTTTTATGTTGGCTCTAGTTATTCTGGCGTACTAAGCATTTTGGATATTTTATGGAGGCAATTATGGTATTGGAGCTCGGCTTGACTGTACGAAGGTCAGGAAATGTTTTGGCTTACATATTGCAATTGTTACCATTTGAAATATGTTTAGTTTTGATATATTATCATGCAAAATTAATTTTTCTTGTGACAATCTTCGTTGAGGATATGTTATATTTACTATTTTAATTTGCTGTTTAAGTGATTCCAAAATCAAATAGTGATTGTGAAGTTCTTTACATATTGATGCACCCAGTAGGTTTGGTAACATCAAATTGTCCATTCAGTCACCTGTTGAGTACATTAATACAAGTTAGATTTGTTTCCATACTTTTTGCTTTATTCATTCAATTATGTTTTCTTGGTTTATACACATTATTAGTGCTAATTCATTGGGTGGTCCAACTATTATGAAGATTATTTTGTTGAAAAGAAGGTTTCTGTTTACTGTTTCATGACTTAATCAAATTTACATCATCTGATAAATGGTTTGTTCAAAAAATGAAGTTAGTGGAGGAACTCTTTCTTGGTTCTTGTAATATTAGGTTAGTTTTATAGAGGTATATAAGGTTTCTGTCTGAAAATTATTCATTATGTTCATTTGTGTACTTTTGCAGACATGTATGGCAGTACAAGATCTTATTATTGCACCTGTACTCTCACTTTGGCGCTGTTTCACTTGCCTATGAATGGTAATTGCATGTCAATTTATACTCTTGCTTTATTAAGGAGCATCACCTCTGATTTTTGTAATTTTATTTTAAATTGTATTTTTCAATTTTGGACAGATGTATGGCTTACTCCTTTTTCCTTGGATATATGCAATATTCTTTGATTCGTGTTTTTAGGTACAAGTCATTGGATGTAAAGAATATATTGATGGAAACTGTCACTCATCACATATTGCCCCAGATGTCGGTTTCTCCCCTTTGGATGGATTTAAATAATCTATTAAAAGATTATCTGAAGTTTATGGATGACCACTTCCGTGAATCAGCAGATCTTACATTCCTGGCATATCGCCATAGAAATTACTCCAAAGTATGTGTACTCGTTCACTTTTTTGGGTCTCTCATTTAGCTTTTCTGGTTTCTTTAACATAGTGAAACATATATTACATGGGTCTAACTTGTAATTAAGAGGTGACATTTACATCATGTTCATATTCCAGGTTATAGAATTTGTTCAATTTAAAGAAAGATTGCAACATTCTAATCAGTATTTAGTGGCAAGAGTAGAAGACCCTATTCTACAGTTAAGGCAGAAAGCAGATAACATTGAAGATGAAGAGGTTCTTTTACCTCTCTTTTTTACTCGAGCTAATTACATCCAAGTATACTCTTATGATACAGTTTTCATGATTGCTTTTGTATTTTCTTACTGCCTATCAGAGTGTTCTGGAAACCTTGAAATGCGGAACCCATTTTGTTGAACTATCAAATGAGATTGGATCCAAATCTTTGACATTCAATGAAGATCTGCAGACTCGTCCTTGGTGGACTCCTACTTCAGAAAAAAATTATCTCTTAGGTCTGCATAAGTTGCAACTTGTTTCTGATGTTAATAATTAGCTGAATTCTCAGGTGTAACAATATATATATATATATTTCATTTCTAATATTTTCTTGTCAATTGTTGTTTTCAGGTCCATTTGAAGGAATCTCCTACTGTCCTAAAGAAATCTCGGTATGTAAAAAACTTATTATTCATCTATTTATCCTGATGAGCCATCTTATTCACCTATTAAATTTCATATGCTTGATGTAAGTTTTGCGAATAAAATTAGTGCAATGTTTGATGTTGTCCTTGTGTTCTTTATCTTGAAAACCAGACAAAAGAAAGGGAAGCAGACGTACGGAGAGTTGTTGAGAGAAAATCCCTTCTCCCTCGCCTGATCTATTTGTCCATCCAGAGTGCTTCAGCTTCACTCAAGGAGAATATTGAAGCCAATGGTTCTGTGTCTGACCCTAAGGTCTCAGAGCTCAAGTTTTTGCTTGAGCGTTATGCTAAGCTATTGGGATTCTCTTTTAGTGATGCAATTGATGTGGTGGTTGGTGTTGCTAGTGGCTCCCCAACTTATTCAGGATAAGTAGTAGACTACCTGTCTTGCCACCGTCTCATTTGATTATTATTTTTAGTTTGACACATACACAAACATTGGCCTGTGTTCTTTAACAGCTTGTGCACATCTTAAAAGAAAGTTTGCCTCTGATACAAATACAATCACCATATGTGCTTTTTTTTAAAATAATTGTGCAACTTCGAGGTAAATAACTGTTAAAAGCTGTGCAGGTTTTTGGTTCAGATACGATTGATTGGTTGAACTTCACTGTCTTTTTAAATGCTTGGAACATGAGTTCCCATGAACTCGGGCCACCAGATGGGGAAGGGTCTAAACCTAGTACTTGGCACATAGTGAGTTCACTGTTGGAAAAACACATCTTGGAGAAGGTCAAATCTATGGAGCATCTGGTTTCTTCTCCTCTGGTCAATCTTCCAATTTTGGTGCAGTTGATTTCCGAATCATTGGCTTGGCATGGTCTTGTGATCCAATGTTGTGTCCGTTCATGTCTTCCATCCGGAAAGAAGAAGAAGAAAGGTGGACAAACCGATCAGCTACCCTCTCCAGTTTTGCATGCTGTACGCAACTCAATTGAATCTCTCTGTGGTTCTACAGACACAATTATGAAATGGTTGAGGGAACAGATAAACCGACCATCCAATGAAAGTTTGGAAATCATTCTCTCCTCTGTCCGGTTGAAAGGACAGAACGAAGGGCCCGGACAGGTACTCCAGATTCTAGAAAATTTGGTCTCGTCTAGTAACGATGCAGAATTTGGCGATCGCATTTCCAAAGCATTGAATTCTTGGAGCGCTATTGATGTTGCGAAGAAAACTATCAAGGGACAGCATACAGTTTTGTCTGAGTTTCTTCGAATCTGTGAATCAAAATCAAAGTTGCTTCAGAGACTAAAGCAACAGATGGCTCAATTCTGAAATGTTGTGCTCTTGGCTTAATCTGTTGGTGCTTTACTTTGGCCATGCAATGCAGCGAGACGCCGAGTGGAGTATCGGGTATGGGTTCCGTTCTTTTGCTTTGTTCTTAATCTACTTTTTTTAGAGATTGTCATGCAAGATGGGTCTGCAGCCGAACGAGCAGTTTTGGTATTTTATTTCTACTGCATTTCCATCGATATAAAGATGTGCACTAAACAAATTGCTGAAAATTTTGTCATCAGGTTTGTTTTCGATGCCAACATTCTTTGTAACTTTTCAAGCAAAAACGATGAGTTTTAGTGTATCATCCATTTCTTATCTGTAAAATTTTGAATATTGAAAGATTGAACTTGTGTTTGGAAAAAGTAGCGATCTTATTGCAGCTGTGGCTTGTAGTAGTTGATAGAGCAGGTTTAAGATTTCTCGGCCCTTGTGAAATTACGTTTGTCCTTGAGGGGACAAAACCTATTGAATTTTCCACTGCCCCACTAACCCAACTTCTAGTTCCCTAAGAGTCTTAAATTGTTGAAATTTGTGCTGAAGAGTACACCTAAATGATTTGAGCCTTTGAGGTTTGAGCTTCACATTTCTTCAGTTGAAATTTGAAACCGTGAGGTCTCTGTATTAAGTATAGTTGCAGATTAGAGTGCAACTCTTGTCTCAAGACACGACACGACACAAATTAATTTTGCAATCTTGTTGTGTTCGTGTTGGATTGAATAATCATTTTTCTATACTTCAATGTGCTAGGGAGTGTCATTGTCATTGAAAACTTGTTGGGTCTTGTCAGCTTGTTTAGTTAAACATGTGTTTGAGCTCATAGCACTGTTCATATTTACCTCGACACGAATTGTCAGCTCAAAGTGGTTATGAAAAATGAACATTACTTGTGTTCTGTAGCTCAATTATCGCTAAACCTCCCTCCCATACCAAATTACCGTTGTTTCAATGTGTTTGTGCTCACATATTTTGTAACTATGCTGTATTGTGTTTTTCAAAACACAATCAGTTGTGTTGTAATATGCAAAATATGTACACATATCTAGACTTGTTGAGTCATGTTGTGTCAAATGTGTTAAATAGTGGTGTCCGAATCACGTTTGTTTTGCTATGCATAATGCGTTTGGTCGTGTTTGTGTCAATTATGTCGTGTGAACTCTCTTTTAGTTGCCATTTTACATGTATCATGTAGTAAATAATTAACCTTCATCGTGGCAAGCACACGCAATTACATGAGACTTTTGCATGAAATTCGGGCGTATATATAGAAAGAGAGGAAAGAGTCTTAACCATATGGTTGAGATCATAGTCACGACACATTCGAATTGGATCTAGGCGGGCGACTTGTGGTAACAAATTCATTGAAACGGGTTTGAATTTCACTTCGTAACGTGTCAAACTCTCGGTTGATACGTGGTGGTGTTATGTCAAAAAAATATAAAGGAAGTCAGTGGGCAGGCAACCTAACTCATTTGAACTAGAGTAGAGGGTGTGGTTATAGGTTGTAATCATCTTTGATGAATCTTGTAGTAGTAAAGAAAACAAAGCTAGTAGACCTCTTAAACCTGCTTCACTTTAATATTACTATATAAATACTATCCAGTGTCATGTGCCAATTAGTGCCTTGATTGATGTTTAATTAAATTGTGATTAGGTTGATAAATGAATTATTATTGGCTAATGCTCTACTTCTAACATTTTACGTTTAGTACAGAGAGAGAATGTTCAACTCATCATAACAATTATTTATAGTTTCTAAGTCTTCAAAAAATCCACAACTTTAAAATGGTTTGCAAAGTTGTTAATCTTTATGGAGTTGCATATATCTACCAAATATTAAAATAAAATAAAATAACGAAATAAATTGGGGATTATATCTTCAATGATGTCGATTCCATAAGACTTTTTTTTTTTTTTTTGCAGACAATTTTCTACTATGGAAAATTAGTTAATTGAAGCTTTTAAAAGCGGACACACAGTCACCAAAACTTTAGCCAAGTTTCAACCTCTCCCTAACGGTCTTGTGATTCATAAGATTTATTCTTTTCTTTTAGAGAAAAAATTGAATAAAAAATAAAATAAATTCAGAAATATATCATGTCATTACCTATCATAAAAAATATATATCAACCATGTCATTAACTATCGCTTATACTATTTTGGTGGATTTTCATACGTATACGTCTACCTCAATCTAATTTCTTTTCTATACTTTGAATGAGTCTCAATCGTTAATATTATTACTTAAGACTTCTTGTTGTTTCTTCTAATTTTTTTGAATTAATTTATCATAATTTTAGCAAAAAAAGATTAAAGTATAATCCATTATATTAGCGGACTCGTATATTATGACGGGAAAGGAAAGTCATTTATAAAATAAAGGAACCTAATGTCTTGTATATATTGTGAAAGAATTTGGTTGAACCTGCCAACAATTTTCTCACCACAAACTTGAACTAATTCAATAATTAACCAAATTCATTACACAATTCAATCTCATTAAAACGTGCTAATTTAATACAAATTGTCATCTATATTTCAACGCAATATAGACATCTAAAACCAAATGATTCATTTTCTCAAAATCATTTCTTGAATATTCTTTTCAATATGTTTTCTAATAGGAAAATGTTCCATTTTGGACATCTTAGTATCCAACGATTTTTGTTTCAATTTGGTATTCTTAGTATTCAAATTTATTCCAAATTGGTCCCATTAACTACTGTTGGTATGGAATTTAATTTAATTTTTTAGTTAAATAAAATGCTGACGTTACAAGTAACTTGTCTAATAAGTTTGGAAAATGTTCCTCTTAGTATCTAGTTTGTTCCAAATTAGTCATCAGTTTGATTTTTGTTCCAATTTGATTCATTGAGTATTCAAATTTGTTCTAAATTGGTCCATTTTGTATCCTTACCGTTAACTACTATTGTTGATGTGAAATAGAATAGAATTTTTAATTTAATAAAATGTTGACGTGACATATAACTTGTCTAATGATTTTTGTGTGTCACTTCATGTATGAAAGTTATGTCGTTTCGGTAAATAAAATAAACTTACAATTTTGCATTAAGACAACACCAGTTTGTGGAAACATAATCCAAACATCCCTGTCATCTTTAACTATTGCTTGAATGTTAGAACCAGACCTCCTTTTCAACTTCAACAATTGATTGAATGTTAGAACCACACCTCCATGAAAACCTAAATCATGAACTTCCATTTTGTGGATCATTATTTATTAGTCCTCATATTCCACTTTCTATCTTCATATTCCACTTTCATTACTAGATCTGGACTTTCATGACAAGCTAAATCCATGGACCTTCATAATTAATTATTTTTAGTTGTATTTTGACTCATTTTTTATATATGATGTTGTATAAATTGTTGTATAAATTTTCATATAAAACAAAAACTAACGATGTATGTATATATTTATATAATGTCAAACTTATCATTATTTTGTAATAATGATTCACTTAGTATTCAAATTTGTTCCAATTTGATCCACTGAGTATTTAAATTCGTTCTAAATTGGTCCATTTTGTACTCTTACCGTTAACTACTACTGTTGACGTGAAATTTAATTTATTTTGTAATTGGAACAAAAATCAAACTATTGACCAATTTGGAATAAATTAGATACTAAGAGTACCAAAATGAAACATTTTCCAAACTTATTAGACAAGTTGCTTGCCACGTCAACATTTTATTTAATTAAAAAATAAATTAAATTCCACGTCAAGGACCAAAAGGAAACATTTTGCTTTCTAATATGCCGTACTAAAATGTAGCTAGCCATAGTCTAATGGGTGCACCAAATCCTCTTTATAGGTTGGTCTTGGTGTTCCTAAAATCCAAGTATCCTTGTTGACTCAAAACCTAATATGTCATTAATATATATTTTAAAAAAAACAAGCAATAACAAATCATAATATTAGTCCACAGTTCACACTCCAGTCCACAGTCCCATTTCTTGCTTTATTACAATATAAATAGCTTCTCTTCCATAGGCTTGTAGCTCACACAACACCATAGCCATAGAGCAATGCAAATTCACAACCTCAAAATGAAGCCATTGTCTACTTATTGCCTCTTCCTTGGGCTCCTTGTCATTTCTGCTCTCCCATCTTCTTTTGTGGATGCAGAAACTCACTATCATGACTTTGTTGTAAGTTCTCTATTCATTGTCATCAACAATTTTCATTATATATACACACATTTTCATCAACATTTATATATATACTATGCCAATTAAAAGACAAGCAAATTTACGATATTGGTGTCTCGGGAGAGTCAATGTTGTGCTCATTCTTGTTTCTACTATATGTTTTACGAAAAAACTATCAGTACTTTTCTCAAGAAAACATATACTCCCTCCGTCCCAAAATAAATGTCCTATTTGTCTAAATTTTTTGTCCCAAAATGAATGTAATCCTTAATTATTCCAAAAAATAGAAATAGGACATTTATTTTGGGACGGAGGGAGTATAAAAAAAAATTGTTTACTTAACTCAAACATGTGGCTTTAAGGTGACACTAATGAGTTTTTAATAGAACATTTAGAAAGTATTCAGAGCACATAGTTTCTCTACTCCAAAGTTTCATGAGATTGGTGTCTTAAAGAGTCATTTGTGTGCGCATTCTTATTTACACTTTGTTTTAAGAAAAGAAAGTGAGTCCACCATATTTTTTATGGAAAAAAATACTACCCGTGCACAAGATTTTAACTATTCTAAGGTCCTAACAGAATCATGTACAATTATTACGTGACTTATAATGTTACATGGCAACAACTTTACCATTCAATTGAATATTTACTCTCTTCTACTGTGACTAAAAATGAATGAAAATAGGTTGAAACAAGGCCGGTGAGGAGGCTGTGCAGAACCCACAACTCAGTAACAGTTAACAGTCAATTTCCAGGGCCAACATTGGAAGCAAGAAATGGAGACACTCTTGTCATCAAAGTCACTAACAGAGTTCAATACAATGTCTCCCTCCATTGGTAACTCTAAAATTTAACTAAAATTTTGTATTTTTTTCTTCTTCTGAGTATCGATGACTAATTTGATTCGATTATTCTAGGCATGGAATTCGGCAGCTGAGGAATCCATGGGCAGATGGTCCAGAATACATCACACAGTGCCCAATCAGGCCTGGTGAAACCTACACATACCGATACACCATTGTAGAGCAAGAAGGTACACTGTGGTGGCATGCTCACAGCAAGTGGCTTAGAGCTACTATCTACGGTGCTCTCATCATCTACCCCAAGTTGGGCTCTCCATATCCCTTCCCTATGCCCAAACAGGAACTTCCAATTCTTCTAGGTATGTATCTCTAACAATTCATAGCTTCGTAGCTCGCTCCTTGCAGCACTCACGCTAGCCATGTCAAGCCGCATGCACACTAGCCTTCAAGTTCTAACCTAGCTAGAGTTTGAATTTCTCCTTTCTACCCCTATGTGTTATTTTAACCCAAAACAGCGAGTACTCATTTCTTGAATCTTTGGCACGACAAAACAGCTGAATGGTGGGACAGAAACCCCATGGATGTCCTCAAGTTGGCACAATTTACAGGAGCAGCTCCAAATGTGTCTGATGCTTATACTATTAATGGTCAGCCTGGTGATCTCTACAGATGCTCCTCCAAAGGTATATATTCTTTAGCTTCTTTTAACTAATCATTTGATTGCCAATAGGGGTATTTACCGGTCCAGATTGGACCGTGACCAAACATCGGACCAGGTTGGTTTCGGTTGAAAAGACCTAATCCGAACCTCACCAGAGAAAGGTGCAGGTCCATGCAGATTTCGGGTTGGGTTAGGTTGCGGATTTGCTTGACCCAACCCAAACAAGTAGCATAGTCTATTTCATGCAACCTGAACCCGTAAAAATGTGAGTCGAATTTTATTTCTAGCTCTAACAGGATCGGATCAGACTGGTATTTTGCACTGGAAACCGGACCAAACCTATTTGGTCTTGTTGGGTCCAACATTTTGGTTTGGACCCAATTGTGAACAGCCCTAGTTGTCAATAATCTCTTCTATTGCAATAACATAATAAGAGTTTCATACCTTCAAATGCAGAAACCATGAGATTCCCAATCGAATCCGGCGAGACGATCCTCCTGAGAGTCATCAACTCTGCACTCAATCAAGAACTCTTCTTCGCTGTTGCAAATCACAAACTCACTGTTGTTGCTGCTGATGCTATCTACACCAAGCCCTTCACAACCAATGTGATCATGATAGGTCCTGGCCAGACTTTTGATCTCCTCCTCACTGCTGATCAGCCTCCAGCTCTCTACTACATGGCCGCTCGTGCCTACAACACTGCTCAGAACGCCGCCTTCGACAACACCACCACTACTGCAATTTTAGAATATAAATCAAAATCCACCGGTACTGCGAAAAAAGGACAGGGGAAAGGTTTAAGACCAACACTACCTCAGCTTCCAGCTTACAATGACACAGCTACATCAACAGCATTCACAGCTCAGATAAAGAGTCCTTCACAGGTTCAAGTCCCTTCCAAGATTGATCACAACCTGTTCTTCACAGTAGGGTTAGGACTCAACAACTGCACACATCCTCTCCCCAACCCGCGATGCCAAGGTCCTAACGGAACCCGTTTCAGCGCCAGCATTAACAATGTCTCTTTCGTGTTACCAACGGTCAATTCCCTGATGCAAGCCTACTACCAGGGTCAACCCGGTGTTTTCACCACAGACTTCCCACCAACGCCGCCTGTGAAGTTTGATTACACCGGAAATGTTCCCAGAGGACTATGGCAAACTTCTCCGGGAACTAAGGTCTACAAGGTGAAGTTTGGTTCTACCATACAGATTGTGCTTCAGGATACGAGTATAGTCACGACTGAGGACCACCCAATGCATCTTCATGGATACCATTTCTATGTGATCGGTTCGGGTTTTGGTAACTTCAACCCGAGCACAGATACAGCTAGATTCAACCTCATTGACCCACCACAGAGAAACACCATTGGAACACCTCCAGGTGGATGGGTGGCTGTCCGGTTTGTGGCAGATAATCCAGGAATTTGGTTTATGCACTGTCACATTGATGCACATCTTGGCACTGGTTTGGCCATGGCTTTCCTAGTTGAGAATGGGGTTGGTGAATTGCAGTCAGTGCAGCCTCCGCCAGCTGATCTGCCCAGATGTTAAGCTGATACAAAAAAAAAAAAAAAAAAAAAAAAAAAAACGGAGCTCATAATTTCAGTACAGCCTTCCAAATTATTCAAGGTTTGTGGTGTTTGGCTTAGTTCTTAGATCTACATGTACTTGTTTGCCTGAATATAGTGTCGTGATTGTTTCTTTACATGTATTGTACACTTCCTTCTCAAGCTGAAAGTCTACATTTGAAGGAAGCTACATAATTTAAGCAGCTATTTTGGTAAGTAACTATTTTGAGTGAGTGTTTAAGCCTTAGAACCAATGGACGGAGCTTCAGATTTATAACATTAATACCAATTCATGTTGCTTCAGCATTCTATATGCCAGTTGAAAGGTCAATCATCCGTTTAGCAAAACTCAGTGACCGTAAGAAATGAATTTAGTTTCAAAGATTTGACAAAAACAAGTAAACAACCTTAATTGACTCGACTTCCCTATGCTTTTCACTTTATGATGATAAAAAAAAATTATAATAAAGCATGACCTTACCGGAAAAGGTGATGGCAACCTTGATTGTGCACCATATGTGGCAAATAACCTGAAAGATTCAGAAAGACTTTTCAGACCAACTATATCAACATAAAATGTACAGAAAAAGAACAATAATAGATAAAGAAGCAACTAGCCATATAAAGATGAACATATGACATTACATCATGAAATAAATATAAATATAATTAAAGTAGCGATGCCCATACAAATTTGTTGTTTAATGGCTTTGCAATAATACAGTTAATCAGCTTATAGTTCAAACAAATTTACAAATTTTGAACATCCAAAGTTTACGACGAATCACGCAACAAATTTGAGACATCGGGTATCATTATGAATATTCTGGCAGCGACATGAGCAGAAGCGCACTCCACACCTAACACAAGTATATTTGCCAGCGAATCCACAAACTGTGCAGTAATGGCGACGCGAGGTAGAACTTGGAGGTCCTACTGCAGCCCTCAAGTAGGATGGAATGTGAGGAGGCAAGGCTTCCAGATTTGCCTGTTTTTGAAGGAGAACCATCTTAAGACAAACAAATGTGAACGTGTAAAACAAAATTTACGATTGAAATTAAAGCATTTATTCATGAGGAGGAAAGGCTTCCGGTCCAAATATTAAAGCGTTTAAGACAAACTATTTTTCCTTGGGTTACCTCATGTAACAGCTCAAGGAATGTTCTAGCTGCCTTCCTAGCATTTTCAAGTGCTTTTGCCTGACGGGTTTTGCGTTTTGTGCCCTTGGCCTGCCTCTTTTGTGAAAATACTGCAGTTTCAAGCCAGAATTGTTTTGGAGTAAGAGAGAATCACCATCAATAACAATAAAACAACTCTCAAGGCTAGGTATTCGCAATTTTAAAGCCTAATATGGACACAATTCTTATCATAACAAACCAGTCAATGGCAAATCGGCCATATAGCAGTTAAGAAAAAACACACGTGGTGCTCAAAGCAGCACAGAATAAATAGAACTTTAGTCATTCATACCATCTTGAAATTATGGATTAAAAGCGGGGAATAAATGTAAAGCAGTAATTGGAGCATTTGTTCATACAAAAACAATTTAAATGAAAAAAATAGAACAATGAATGGAAGAAAAATTTAAGGAATAGAAGTTCGACCTTGATCATCATCATCGAGAGATGCCTCATCGTCATCATTAGGCTCTATTGTCTCCATTCCCGCATTATCATTTTCCAAAGCTTCAAGGCGAGCAAGAGCTGCCTACAATACCATATCTCCACAGCTTCAGTTCATGGATAATATATATTATAGTCCAACTTTATTATTCATAAAACATTATTGGCTAGGACAAATTTAAAAACCATCAAACGCTGAAACGACCACCTTCACTGGAGGCACAAAACACACACCTGTGTTCGGTTGTCGCTACTTGCAAGAGCAGCAGCCATTTTCGAAGCAACTTTACGAGTTCGACTCGACATGCGACGGAGTGGGTTGGAAGCATCATCATCCATGGCTGTAAACTTTTTTGAAGAAGCCAAATAAAACTTCTACCACGAATAACAAAATTAAAGATAGGAATTAAAAAGGCCCTTTTGCAACACAGATTAAAAGAACAAAAACTTAAAAGCATATAGATATCAATTCATAATAAGATACAAGCAATTAAGATTAAATTGCAATTTGAGTTCAATGGTCAGTGATAGACAACGCCACAAAGTTCCAACACTTCAAACAGAGAAACATTAAGCAAATGTATTTCACAGTAGAATATGGAACAATAAGAAAATATCTACAAAACCATAGCTCTCTCATTAGCATTTCATCAAACAGTATCAACACAACATGTTAGATCACGGAGCCTGACATAAATTTTGCAATTCTACAGATTGAGAAAACAAAACTCTTAAAAGCACATAGATAATAATTCATCAAAAGATGCATGTAATTAAGATTAAATTAAAATTTTAGTTCTTCTGAGCCCCAATTCAACATTACAAAATGCCACAAATGAGCTGATATTATATATTCACTAGAAATTGAGGAACAATAAGCAAATAGCTTTCTCACTGGCATTTCGTCGAACACTATCTACGCACCATGTTCGATCACAGAGCTTGACCTAAATTTCGCTACACTAACTCAAATTCAAAGGTCGAGAATATGATTGACACATTTAACGATACAAAGATTAGACAGAGAGTTGCGAATCGAGATATGTAGTAAATTAGCTAAGCAATTGCTTGTAAACTATACGAAAAACTTACGAAGTCCGGAGACGGAATGGACGAGACGGTGAAACGGCTGCCGGAAATTACTGACGGTGAATCGTTAAGCCGCCGCGGAAACTGCTCTGCGATTTGCTGAAATTGCCTTCGAAAACTCGAAACTTACCGGCGGATGTTTTGTTTTGTGCGAAATTTTTTTGTGTTGGGGCTTTCCAGCTTTAACTATAACCTGCTCAAGATTTTATGGACCAAGTATTGGGCACACTGCTTGGGCCAAACTTCGAGCCCAATTATATTAGAGGGATTTTCAAATAGAAGATACCAAAAAATTGTTAACCAAATGGTTAAAACCTTTACACTTCAATATTTGGATCTTGACTTTAGTAGTCATAGACCACTAATGACTAAACCCAAACTAGAATATTAACAGTCTCCTCGGTGACTCGAACTGAATAAAAAAGTCTTGATTTTGAAAGTTGTAGGCCACTAAACTTAAACTATGATACATTTGCAGTACCTAATTGTTGACCGATTAATTTGTGAATTGTTTGTTTTAACTTATTGGAACATAAGTGATGTGGTAAGTGTTTTCTGGTCAAATAGATCTGATAAAATGTCGTTCAAAAGTTGTCTCCAGTACTATCCAACTACTATATCTATCATTACAAATCTTTTTATTAACAAATCACATGAATCATTTATATAAAAAAAAAAATAGTAATCTAAACATGAGAAAAATAGAATCACAATTTATTGGCTCCAGTAACCAATGGGGAGATGTCACATTATCAATTAACACTTATACCCGTTCCTCCATAAATCTGTGGGCATGTCCGTCCAAATTCATTTTATTTGTCTTAATTGAGAATATCAGCCAATAAAACATGATTGAAATTTTGGACACTTGAGAAACTCAAATAAATACATGTTGCACCTTTTAACAACTAATGATTTATGATATTCAAATAAGTATTTATCATTATAAAGTCTTCCAAAGTATTGTACAAATTTATGCAATTTTGTCACTACAAAGTACAAACCAAATCAACCCATAAATTATTTACATGCAAAAAAAAAA
>JAYMTE010000359.1:0-19163 GCA_036897545.1 Pelargonium fulgidum
CGATACTCGGACTTGCAAAAGTCCTATATTACTTGTGCAAACGGTATACTTGCCGTGAGCGTAACACCATTAAATTAATCAATGTTTGAATTCAGATTTTGGGATCCCTAAAAAAGTAGGCTAATAACTATTGATACCAAAATCATCAGATTAATTCTTATGGTCCAAGTTAAATAAGAAACTGAAACTGAAGTGAACCCACAGCCACAAGAACTGATTAATTACCTGGTCCACGCGCTCTTGGTCCTGAGGAGTAGCTTCAGCGCCACGATCAAGAGGAGCTATAGCTTCGTAAAGCTCTTCCTTGAGGCTCTTCACATCCTTGCCTTTTGTAGAAAAACCAGAAAAGGAAGAAACTTTTGGTGTGAATATGGAAGAAGAAGACCCAGAAACAGGCCTGAGTGAAAACGAAGTGGGTCTGGGTTTTGAGCGCAAGAAAAGTGGTTTTGATGGGAAGATGGTGGGTGAGGAGTAGCGAGATATGGAAAGATTTTCATGGGGTTGAAGAAGAGTTACTGTATAAGAAACTGCTGTCATGGACATTTCTTATTTTTTGTGTCTAAGTTTTTATTTGAATTGCTCTGATTTATAGTGGACAGAATTGGTTTTGGGTTCATGTGGCAGGAAAAAAAAAATCATTTTTCTATTGGATTTATACTATTCATGATTGAACAATAAAATGAGAAAAGTTAAGTTAAACAATGTAACATTTGAATTAGCAATTTTTGAGAATGAGATTCTTATTGTTGGTTATTCTTCTATTTTATTGTCATTTACATTCTATTGCTTGTTTATGAACTTTGTGGAAATCCAATTCTAAGTATAAAGAGAAGTGATTTCAAGTGTGTAACTGAAGATGATCCAAAATATAGTGTATATATCAGGTCCAATGAGATTGTCTGTTTTATGAAACATAATATGAACCAGGAATTTCTGGCTTGAAACATCTTTAACATACAGGGGATTGTTTCTATTGTAAGTATAGATAAACATAGAACAAGTGTGAAAATATATATTCTGAGCAGAACTTTCACAAAATCTATCCACTCCGTTATTGTATAGAGGAAACAGTGGCCGGTCCGTCACAATTCTGCAACTTGTTTCATTTCACACATCAGACGGGGACTCGATAGGATGGATCGATCATTTTTAATATGAACAAGTTTCCTTTGTCGCCTCTGGATATTCTGTCAACAATTCAAGAAAAAAAAAAAAATCACTTCTCATGGCCCACAATTCACAAGCCTTGAAACAGACACATATATTCAGATTTACATCGTCATGTGGGGTTAGAGTTTATAGAGAAAAGGTTTTGAATTATGATTAGGGGATTTAGCATAGTAGCTCACCGCAGCTCTTCATCCAAATAAGTAATTTCCAACTCACCACGAGCCCTTCCAGGTGCTTTAACTGGTATCTACATATAAAAATGATATAATCATTGATCATAGAGGGAACCCATTGATATATATTGAATGAGAAACTATACATTATGTTTTCAAATAAAAGATGCTCACGCCTTTCTTTGTGACAAATAGTTTCCACCAAATAAGGGGAGATCTACTAATATGCCTTGCATTGAAGGTATAATAGTTGACTTGAACGTGCATATTTACATGTATATGCGAATGCATGAGTGGTGTCAATATCTTGCGGAGAAGCAAGCATAAAGTAATGATAGAATTTGAGTGCAATTACATGTTTAAGTTTATTTGAGTTGTGGCAAGTGTAAAGGGATAATCAGTTCAGAAATGAATGATGCTACGTTACACATGGAAATTGGAAAGATTATAGATCAACACATACCAAACCTCCAATTTTGAAAAAATCAAACTTTACAGCCACCTTTCTATCATTCAGAGGCGTCAAATCTGCAGTCACCTGGAAAATATTTATGATCAATTTTTGGGCCACCAATATGGTATGGTCAACTAAACTCAAGCTTGTCTTGTTAATGACTGTAAGGTAAGGCTCAGTTAAAAAATGTGAGCGACTATAATTACCTGGTTGAAGAACGGCCAAGATTCCATATTTTGGGCTCTGAGTGTATCCACGTTGATTGCTTGGTAATTTTTAGTGGATCTCAAGAACTTTGGTCTCTGTCAAAACATCACTTTCCAAAGTTATTTCAGTTCACACATCAAAGACATAGATACATACAACATTTTATAGCTCTAAAGACTAATGAAATTTCAAGGTACCTGGGTCTGCAAAATTGATTGCGAAGTCGTGTACAAAAGCTCCCACTTTCCATCTAGTAACTCAGATTTAAGAGGCGCCTTTACTGGACTGACTGCTTCAAGTTTGCGTGCAATCTATTGAACAAAAATTCAGATAAATTAGCAAAAACAATGCAAAGGTTACATATAACAATTAAGGGTTGCATTTATTTGAATGAAGCCAACAACATGCTCCACTAATGCAAAGACAATGTAACAGTATCACTTTCAACTGTCACTAACCAATGATAGCCATAACATGCATTGAACATACCAAGATGAGCACATCCTTTAAATAAATTAAAAAAAAGTCATTTTTTATCATCAAATATCAATGTCCTACTTGATTTACTACACTAAAATGGTTACAAAGCAAAAAAGACTAGAACTTCACAAAGTTTCACACTCCAAACTTCCATTGTATGTACCCAAAATTAACAACAAATAACAAACAAATCCCTTATGGGTTTGGAATATGGATTGTTAAATTCCAATGAAGGGTCATTTTATAATTTGGAGAATTAGAGAAAACATTACATGTAAGCAAGAAAACAGAATACATTACTAAGCTGATATCAGCTTCTCATAAATTCTATAAAATAAAAAAGTATATATGAAATAAAAAAAACAACATGAAAAACACATGTTGTGAGCTGAGAGCCCAAAATAAACCTAAAGTTCAAGTTTTTACGAGTGTCTCATATGAGATTACACATTACAAATCTAATAAAGAACAATCACTATTAAAAACCCACCTGATCAATCCTCTGCTGGTCCTCTGGGGTGGCATCAGCGCCTCGATCGAGCGGAGCAATGGCGTCAAGAAGCTCGTCCTTGAGGGTCTTGGCGTCCGGACCTTTCTTCAAGAAAGCAGGAAAAAATGAGATTTTTGCCCTCCATTTCTCAGGGCCTGAGGAGGAGAGGTTGTTTCCGGCGGTTCGGGAGGTGGTTATCGCCGGAAAGTGAAGAGTTCCGAGCGGAGAGTGAGAGTGAAGCAGTCTCGGAAAATGAGTGGTGGTGGTGAGAGGAAGAACAGAGGAGGAGGAAGATAAGGCCATGGAAATGACTGAGCCAAAAAGCTCTCTCCTTTATTGTGATTGATGGGTTGGGCCTAAAAAAAACGAAAGTAGCGGTTAATGGGACATGCTATGGTTGGAGCACGTGACATGCATGTGATCGATTTCCATTGTTTTGACACGTGCGCCGTAGGTTTGACAGGAGAGACAACACGTGCGTAGAGGTTAAGGCCCAACTCATGTTGTCGGAACAAACTACATGGGCATGATGGGCTTTTTGTTGTAATTATTATCACCAAACCAAACCCAATAGCCGAAAACTCATCAACTCGACACCAATTCTTCGTATAGTCCATGAACTATCCAAAACGTGACGTTATTGTCTTGAGCTATAATTCAGTCAACTCAATTCAAAAGTTTTTATTTTTTATTTAAAAATTATTCAATCACGTTAATTTAGTTCAAATAATTTTAGAAACCGTGATTCATTAGATACAGCCTACATGCAATATTTTATTTGAATTAAATTGACTGACTTAGATGATAGGTCAGCACAAAATCGACATGTATTGGATAATTACGACTAAATTGGACCTTTCTCTCCATTTCCTAGTTCCTTCCACATTCGTTGTCCCATTACAGAGACTCTTTTGCGCTCAGTGAAAACAAACACAAAGGCATAGCTTCCCAATTCACGTTTCGATTCCTTAATCTATCTCAATCAACACACTCAAAAATTGATTTTTATTGAACCCAATTTGCTAATGAACTCCAATTTTGAATCTTGAGGAAAACCCAGAATCAACCAGAAGAAGATGCACTCCAAGTTTCCAATTACCCACTTGAAGCCATCACCACCTACCCCATATTTTTTTATTACTTCTCACAGATTTGTGTGCAAGTTCAGCAAGAACTCTCCTGGAGAGCACAAGTTTCGGTTCAAGGTTGTGGGTCAGTCCCATGGGGACAGATGGAAGTTCAAGGACATCGATGCTAGTGAGCTTTTTCACTCTTTTGATTTGCAATTCTATACTTTGTTATGTGATATTTGGGATCTTTTGGCGTGTGGGTTTGTTTGTGATTTTGAATCACAGGCTTCTTTACTTGTTAATTTGTTATATTGTTTGCTTAAAAGTTCAGTCTTTGGTGAGCTGCTGTTGTAGCTTTTTACAATTGATTACAAAGATGTTTTCTTGCATGCCTCAAAAAAAGCTATAGTTGAAGAGCAATTTGAAAATACATTAATTTGGTGAAGTTAATACATTAATTTGAAATCACAGGCTTCTTTCTTTACTCGTTAATTTGTTATATTGGTTGCTTATAAGTTCAGTCTTTGGTGAGCTGCTGCTATAGCTCTTTTCAATTGATTACAGATATGTTTTCTTGCATGCCTCAAAAGAAGCTATAGTTGAAGAGGAATTTGAAAACACATTAATTTGGTGAAGTTAATAAATGCAAACACATAATCTAGGATCCATACCTAAAAGGTAAGATTAGGATGGCTTTGGTTTCCAACTCAACCTTGTATACGAATAAGGTTAATGATCTTGTTCAGTCTGAGTGTTGAAATTCCGAAGGTACTAGCAAAGAAACTATTGTTATAGGATGACCTTGTGTAGCTTCACCTTATTTTGTTGTGGAGTGATTATAACTTTTAAGACACTTTTACATGATGTTATTTTAGTCTAGCTGAGCATGTTCAGTTTTTGCCTCTCTTTGCTTTCTTGACAGATGCAGTACAGGAGAAATTTAGTACATGGTTATCTAAGACCCAGAATTTCTTGAATGAGGTGACTTCTCCGCTTGTAAAAACTAGTCCTCGTGGGAGAGTTAATCCTGTAAGTTCTGTTGATAATGAAGATATGGAGGACATATATCTGGCTGAGCAGACGATTGAGAGTAGAACGCCAAATGGTGTTCTCTCTTTATCTGCTATTGTATCTATTGAGCAATTTAGCAGGTGAGAAATATCAGATTTTGGTTATTTTGGTTTGATTTTATTTTTCTCTGCCAATGTATAGTTGGTACGTTATTACCTTCTTATCACCTCAATCAAAAACCTGCTTGTAAGATTATAGAACAAAAAATAATCATATGTAGTAGATATTAGGTGCTAGTATAGCTTCCCTATCATTGTACGTTTTATTCCCTCAATTGCTTAGAGAAATTTTCTTTGACAAGTATGTGTCGAGAATGCTTTATTTGATTCAGTACATAGTTTTGCTAGGCATTCAAGTTATGCATGTTTGAGCAATATATAGGACTTGCGAATTTATTTTTTGGTAGAACAGTCGAAGTGAGAGTTTTATTTTATTAATCCTATTATTATAATTACAAGTGTATGTACAATGCGCTGCTATATGACATATAAAATTAAAAGATTACTTGGAGTCCTGAAATCAAAATTAACATGCTTGACAGGTTCTGTGTGATATCTATGGAAGGGTGGCTATTAAATTTAAAAATGGATTGATGGTTAGATGTTGCTTTTGGAAGACATTATGAATTGAAAACTTGAAAGTAACGAATGGATGATACATGACGTTGTTTTTGTTCTTATCAAGGTGTTACCTTGTTTTACCTTTGTATCAAGTTAATAAAGGAATAATGGTTTGACTTTTTAAAGATAAGAAATGCAGGTTGAATGGATTGACCGGACGGAAAATGCAGAAAATCTTTAAAGCACTAGTTCCTGAACATGTGTATAGCAATGCTCGTAACCTGGTGGAGTATTGCTGCTTTAGGTTCTTGTCAAGGGATAGTTCTAATATCCATCCTTCCCTTAAGGTTGTAAGAAATATTAACTAGTATTGTGAAGAAAAGTTCGTAGGAACGGTACTTTTTAAGACTTATCATTTAAACGAGCTATATATAATGGTCTAACATGGTATGTTTGCAGGAACCTGCATTCCAGAGACTAATTTTTATCACAATGCTTGCATGGGAGAATCCTTACGATGAAGAAAACAATTCACGTAACAATGATGCACATAAGGCTTCTCTTCAGGTTCAAAATTCAGATATTTTGTTTGTTTAAACTATTTCTAAAAGCACTCTAAATTTTATGAACTACATGGCTAATAACTTAAAAAAGACTAAGTGAAAGGATGTAAACTGAAAAATTGCTCGTGAATTGGTTCGTATCTTAGGAACCGTTTACTAAAAATTCTATGTTCACTGTAACTTTAAGATCCAAACAAAGCCCTAAAAGTAGATATTTATATGTTTCTGCTTCAAGAGGCTATCTAGTTTATACCGTCAAAGACTCTACTGATTAGGATACGGGAATACCTTTCCAACTTAGACACTTTAAATTAACAGACTCATCTTCTCTGAGAGTAATAGATATTGGAAAATAAGCAGATATTTACTTATAAATAATTTTCTTTTGATGTTTGGTAATTAGATATTATTTAATAATTGATTATGTAATTATGCTTACCAAGCTATGTCAAACCAAAATTTCACGAATGATGTGTTAAGTAATCTATCTTCTTGTTGGCTTTGAAGAAGAAGCTTGTTGGAGAGGAGGCTTTTGTTCGCATTGCTCCTGCTATTTCTGGTGTGGCTGATCGGGCCACAGTGCATAACCTATTCAGGGCTCTTGCTGGTGACCAAGGGGGTGTTTCTTTGAGCTCATGGCTGACTTATGTTGATGAACTTCTCAAGTGAGCTTCATTATTTCCTTGGTAACTTTTTTTCATGTCTTGTGGATCTCCATAATCAATCAGATCTACTGAATCGATATTGCCTACCCCTAATACAAGAAGCTAATACCAAATATATGTTCTTTAGCTCAGTTCATTTTGCATGAGGGAGATAATGTTACACAATTTTAAAGCATTGCTATGTGACAATTGCTAAATATATGAACTCTTGAAAATATTTTAACTATGATTAATTTGTTCGTTTGCTTCTATATATGAAGTTCTAATTTCTGTTGTCTAGTTAATTAGGTAGTACTTAACAAGCTGCATTAAATTTTTATAATAGACTCATGTTTCTCTCTTTATCAGTGTGGAGATGCAGTACAAGGATTAGGTAGTTCTTAAACTGGTTCCTGAACTTATTTCATACTGGCTTTGGTGTAGAGTGCATGAAGTTCGGAAGTCGTACCAGATTAGTGATCCCAAGCTCCTCAACGAGATAATCTTATGTACTGGTTCTAGCCGGAAGCGGCCTGTTTTAAAATGGGAAAATAACATGGCATGGCCAGGAAAAGTAACTTTAACAGACAAAGCACTCTATTTTGAGGTATTAATTATTTCTACCTGCTTAGTTATGTCATCTGAAGTCTTGCTATGTTTAATCCAAGCTAAAGAGACTTCCTGTTTATGAAACCATAAGTCGTGTCTTTTTACCCCAAATTTTCCAAGGACCAGATATAGCAGCATGCTTTTGTAGTTTTGTTATTTTTCCAAAATTAGTAAGTACTTCATTTCTTGCTTGTATTTTTGCTAATTCATGGTTGCCACAATTGCTGTAATTTTACTGTAAGTTGTCATAAGAGAATGTAGTTTACTTCTGTTCTCTTTTGAGTATTTATCTAGTCAGACCTATTTTTCAGGCGGTTGGTCTAGGGGAACAGAAAGATGCTATAAGGTTGGACCTTACAATACCTGGATCACGAGCAGAGAAAGCAAAGGTCGGGCCTTTCGGTTCTGCTCTTTTTGACTCTGGTGTGTCCGTTTGCACTGGTCCTGGGTGAGTAAAGTATCTTCAACCAGTTTCATTTTATACAACCGTCTTTCATGACCAAGATATCTTTCAATGTGCCCATGCGAAGAATATGGGTGATGAAATATCCTGGTTGCCTGTTATGGTATCAGCTGGATATTTTTTTAGTTTCTCTACCTAGTTCTTTTTTTTGTTCTCTTTTTTTTTCCTTGTTAACATTGAATTGAAAGCTTCAGCAATGAGACAGAGGTTTCAAATCGAGTCCAAAATGGAATTCACTCATGTGCACCCTAGTCCAAAATGACTCAATTTGCCTCCCTTAGCTTGCAAATCTGTCAAAATATTCAATGTGTGGCTTATGGAAATTCACAAGGCACTGTCAGTTATTGTTCTGATTTACATAGTTGAGAAGTAAACTTATGTATTTGAAATCTACTCATTTCTGTATACAGTTACAATTTACAAATGTACATTTTTGTGTCCAGATCAGACACATGGTTGCTAGAATTTGTGGACTTGGGAGGAGAAATGAGACGAGATGTCTGGCATGCTTTTATTAGTGAGGTTATTGCTTTACACAAGTTCATAAATGAGTATGGACCCGAGGATACTGATCAATCACTTAATCATGTCTATGGTGCTTGCAAAGGGAAGGAAAGAGCTACCATCAACGCCATCAATAGTATATCTAGACTTCATGCCCTTCAGTCTATGCGGAAATTATTAGATGATCCGACCAAACTTGTTCATTTCTCGTATTTGCAAAATGCACCCTATGGCGATATTGTTTATCAAACTTTAGCTTTGAATTACTGGGGTGGTTCTTTGGTAACAAGTATCAAAGAGGCGACCCTCCAACCGGCCCTAGTAGAGAGATCTTCTGACGAGGTAGTTGAAAGTGGTAATCATGTGTTCGACATAGATGGAAGTATTTACTTGCGGAAGTGGATGAGATCTCCATCTTGGGCCACTAATGCTTCCATTGCTTTCTGGAAGAACGCTTCATTAAAGCAAGGGTTAGTCTTGAGTAAGAATCTCGCTGTGGCTGATATGACTCTTGTAGAAAGGGCGGCAGCAGAATGCAAACAAAGGTACCATGTGGTTCAAAAAACTCAAGCCACCATCGATGCTGCAACACTTGAAGGGATACCTAGTAACATTGACCTTTTCAAGGTCAGATAACATTTCCTTTTATTATTTATATGTCCTTTTTACTCATAAGTTTAGAATTTACTTAATATATTGAGTGCAGAAAATTCATGGTTTGGTTCTGTATGCAATCACTTGATTCCACAGTAAAATCAACTTCCATAACAGGGTAAAAAGCTTGGTATAAGACTTGAAACTTTTGAATAAATGTACTGTAATATTTACGTTTACGGCTTTTCTAAAAAGATAAAAATACAAACATCCAGGAACAAAATGTCTTTTACCTATCATTTCTATAAGTTTTAGTATTAGCATTTTTTTTTTTTCAGCCCAAAAGATTAGTATACCAATATATATCATTGCAGTGCAGAAATACTAGTGTGAGATTTTGATTACAGGAATTAAGGACTATGCTGTTTCACCTTTTTTATTGGGTAATTTGTAATGTTGCGCCCATGCTACTATTTGGCCTTTTGACATTGTAAAGTTGAAGCAAATGTTGTGTGCATATACCAACACATACTGATATTGCTATGAGTTGTACTCTGTATTACTACTGGCAATATCTTATTCAGCTTTTGGCATTTTCTTCTAATCAGGAACTGATGCTTCCACTGGCCATAATGGGGAAGAAATTTGAAAGGCTTAGACGCTGGGAAAAACCGCACCATACTATCTCTTTTCTTGCCGTTGCATATACAATTGTGTTCAGGTAGATGTTTTTGTTGACTGATTTTCCTTGGTGCCTTCAAAAGCATTTTAAGGAATTTATTTTCCTGGAAAATATTGGAGCCTTAATAGGATTTGCAACTCTAGCCTTTAGGATTGTAATCTAAGCCTTTTTCTTTTTCTCTTTATCAGGAACTTGCTGTCATATGTGCTCCCCGCAACGATGATCTTTTTGGCAACCAGCATGCTAACACTGAAGGGGCTTAAGGAGCAAGGTCGTCTTGGAAGATCATTTGGGAAAGTAACTATCCGTGATCAGCCACCTTCAAATACAATTCAAAAGATTATAGCCCTCAAGGAAGCAATGCGTGATGTGGAAAATATTCTCCAGAATCTGAATGTGAACCTTTTAAAAATTCGTACCATTCTCCTTTCTGGTCAGCCTCAGGTATGAGTTGTCAAAAACGGCCAGTGTATATACATGAACTTTGATGTTTTAAATGGTTACTTCTTGTTCTGCTCTGTAACAATTCAATGTTGTTTTAAACTCTTTTCAGGTGACCACAGAGGTTGCAATGGTCTTGTTAGCTTCTGCAACCATTCTCCTCATAGTTCCTTTCAAGTACATTCTTGCTTTTCTTATATTTGATCTATTCACGCGAGAACTCGAATTCCGAAGGGAAATGGTTATAAGGTTCAGGACTTTATTGAAGGAGCGATGGGATACAGTGCCTGCTACGCGTGTAATTGTATTACCATTTGAAAGTGAAGATTCTAAATCATCAAATAAAGGAAAGAAAAGTAACAGTCAAGCAAAATCAGAAAGAAGTCAGAATGGTGGCAAGTCAAGATAAATAGAGATACATCCACTTACAGGGTAGTTTTTTAGCGAGAAGTTTTGGTTTTATCTTTGTTGAAGATCAGGAGAATCAATGTCGGTCTATTTCTCTTGAATGTAAATTGAAATATAGCAACTGTAATAGACTATTCTTCTACTAGAATTTTGTTGTTTTGTTAGTGACTAAGTTTCTTTCATTCATGACACTCATATCCCATGAAAGAAAAAAGAATTTTTATTTGCAGTTCATTATCCATTACAATATCAAGCAGTCTAAAGGATTTTTAAGGGAGCATATGTGCAAAGATTCTCTTCAAATAACATCGCAATGATTGTTCTGAAATTCCCATAATCAGGTTTGTTTAGGCAGGTAAAACCTTCTGACTATAGCCTTAAGCTTCTTCTTTCTTTTTTTCTTCTTCATTTTGATTTCTACATCACTGAATGTCCTGACTTTGACAGGTCGGTGTGTTACACAAGATTATCCTCTGTTCATGTTATCTGAGGTAAGCTGCTATTATTTACTCATTTAAAACAAATATGCTGATACATCATATAAAGAACTTTAAATTTGGGATTTTGTATGCACTATACGTGCCAACATGGCTTCTATGAATGAATAGGTCTGTCTGATGTTAAGTAGGAGAACCACTTCTGTAGACAACTTTTTCTCTTAGGGCATTCCCAGTTGCTTAGGTTTACCATGGAAAGTAGCCGAATTTACTGACGGAGGGATTTGAATTTTGATATGAAAATATGGATTCTGGATATGAGCACAAGCATGAGTAATGTAGCTTTTGCATAATCCTCAAAAAGAGGGAATAGTTTAGGCTTCACAGCTGGTGTATATTTTGGTTTTTACCGTTGCATCTAAATGATTTATGCTTTAGGCAGATTGTTCAGGAGATTCATTTCCCAAGGTTTGTCTGGTTCATTGTCCATTCAGCTGAGATAGTGTTTTTAAGATAGTAACTAATACAATACAGCATAATGTGAAGCTTAGAAATTGTGGCTGAACTTAGGACCAACTTAAAATACAAAAATAAAAATAGAGATACAATCAAAAAATGCTTATTGAAGGAAGTTCAAAAATAGGGTTGACATATATATACATGATGTATATTAAAACTTCACCAATAGATTAAACATCAAGGAAAATGCGAGTATTAAGATCCACCATATTCGGGAGATTGAGACAGCTTTTAGTCCTCCTGCTCCATTACAGACAAGCTTGTTGTCATGGTACGAGCACACAGTTTGGTTCCTGTATCAAATATCAACTGCTTAGGTTGTAGTGTAGGAAAAAAAATGAAATCACACATATTTACTCAAATTGTCATTAAACGATCATATAGATATTCATATGCTTCTTATTACTTCTATACCTTAATGCACTTTTTACTTGTTTTTTTCGTTCTTTTTACGTGATGAGAATAACAATTGTGAGCTTTACCTTGTTGCGCAGAATGTAACTATGTAGTCCGGCCCAGAGCATGTTAGAACGCTGGAAGGATCATCATATGCATAGCTGTATGCTGCAGGACACACTTTCTTGAAACTCATTGAATAGTTTGTGGGTACACACGTAGAAGGATTGCCAAACGTCCCTCTACAACAATACTCATCGGTGTTGAACACTTCGCAAGCACTCCGGCAGGCAACAACCTTGCCATTGGACTTGACAGCGAGCTCCGACAGGCAGCTCTGCCTCAAGTCTCCATCACAGCCAGCAATGCTGCAATTTCCTTTCCCGTTGACAGTGGCGATAACAATAGGTAAGTTGAACCCATCTACAAGGCTGACATCATAGAAATCAGGGTCTCCAAGTGTAAACTCAGCAATTGTAGTCGGCGGGGTACCTGGCTCTATACAGTTCATTGATGTGCCACAGCTTCCTGTATTACAGGTACCGTTCCCATTTTGGTCAAAACTACAGCCCGTGCGACCCCATATCCGGCCACTCCAGTTAGCCGGAGCAGTATAGACTGCAGATTGGTCGGGTTTTAAGGTGAAACCGCTGCCGTTGAAGTTTTCACCATGTGTAATCCCAGGCCATACAGTCTCCTTGCATTTGTTGACTATAGTAAATGATTTTGTACCCTCTGATAATGTTGCCACTGCACAAAATCATAAGAAATGTATCAGTACAAGTGTGAAAACAAACAAGCCACCTTTTTGAATGGAGAAAATGTTTATCACCTGATAATGCAATGAAGATGGAGAGGAAGAGAGCATGAACATGATGGTGAGCCATCTCAGTCTCTTCCTCTTCTGTATGAGAGTTGTGAATTTGGAGTGAAGCATGTATGGTGGCATTTATGAGTGGAGTTAAAGAAAGAGAATACGTGTAAGAGAGGAGTGAATCTACTATAGGGTAACACTTCAAAAAAGCTTCCTTGCTTGCACATATCATCTGATTCTTTGCTCTCACAATCTCATCAACTTTTTCTCTTAATCTACTTGTTCATCTTTTTTTTTTTTTTTTTTTAACCAGCTAAAGTGTTTCCTCTTTTACCTCTTCTGTCACATTTGTAGGTAAAAGAAATGCACGTAACACACGCACGAATCATCTTTCAAGAAATTTGAGCCAAAAAATAAACTTGTGATTTATTAGTAAAATTTTGAAACTGAAGTTCAATCTGAGAAATGGGTTTTCCCTCACCAACCAAAAAAAAATGTAACTAAAGAAACGGAGAAACGAATAACCAAATTCTCTCCCAAATATTACCCAAGTATAATACAGTTGTGGTTCAGGAAATCCCAGCTACGCTATATAGCTAAAGTAAAGCAGCCTGAAGCAGGAAACAGTTTGCGTTGCACCCGCTGCCTCCAAGCGGATCTTACTTTCTAAGAGCTCAGAGTTGGTGTTGTGTGTCTCAGTCCCCTGGCAGCAAAATTGGAAGTGTAATGCCTATCGGATAGTACTAAATTATGCTGAATTTGCAGCCACCTTCTTCCTGACAATCCTCTTTCTCCTTGGCTTCGGAGCTGGTGCTTCCCCATCAGCAGCAGCTTTGTCGACGCTGCCTTGTCCAAGGCCAAGGCGCCCAAGCCCAGACACCACTGAGTTCTTTGAAATAAACCACTTCGATGAAGAC
Source organism: Pelargonium fulgidum (assembly GCA_036897545.1). Classification (NCBI taxonomy): domain Eukaryota; kingdom Viridiplantae; phylum Streptophyta; class Magnoliopsida; order Geraniales; family Geraniaceae; genus Pelargonium; species Pelargonium fulgidum. The sequence continues at coordinate 13,667 of JAYMTE010000359.1, forward strand.
TCGGAATTATTAGCCTCGGATTTCTGGGCATATGCTGCCTTTAATAGGTCACCGGACTGATACATAGGATCCGCCTCAATTCCTAGCCAAGCTAGCCTTGATTTTTCTCCTAACTGAACATTCAAAACCCTGCATCCGATCAAGAACAAAAGTTATACCAGAGCAGAGACCATAAAACTCACAAATACATGGTCACTAGTCACCACCACATTAGTATAGTCAAAATGATTACTCTCTCAGATTTGTAACTACTTCCCAAATGATGAGACAGTCAAAACCAAGAACGAAAAATTCTCCATAAAAGAAAAGGGCCAACCATAAAGAGAGATTATGCTTAACCTAGTTAAAACTAAGGTAAACACTGGATATTGTCTATGACTTCTCTTATCCCCAACAACTTTAAACAAGATCCAAAATTTAAACTATTCAAGAGATAAGAGTCATCTGGCACAACTTAATATTTATGTCAATAACTATTTCAGACGAGAAGGGAGCCAACCTCAAAGCTGTGCTGAAAAACAGTCCCACTCCGATCACATCAAAATGATTCATTATTGCTCTATCAACTCCACATAAAAGCTGATATCGGAGGTTGGCATAGAAACCTAGGAAAGAACCATATCCAAGCGCATTACTGCTCACAGTTGGGGTCGTCACAGATAACCTGCAAACCAATTGACAGAACAAATGCCCAACAGTGTTTAGTTCAGAGTGAGTTGACCAATGACCAGAAACATTTCACTTACGAAACTTGATTACCTTTCTTTCTTTCTACTGGCCAGAAGATTAGTTAGACCACCCTGAACTGCTCCAGCTGCTAAACCAGCCATACAAAACTCTGCAGTTTTGTAGATAAAAGACTGAATTCTCTTCTGCGTGTCAAATTCTCTTAATGGGTAACTCTTTTCAAACATGTTGTTAGGAAGCTTTTGCAATGTATTTTGCAAATCAAAGCGAAATGTGTTTCCATAAGACCGACAAGGTGCTAGTGACCAAACAGCAAATGCATTGCATGCAGTAACAGTGAGCACATTAATGAGAGCAAGATCCCATTCCTGCTTTATCCTACAATCACAGAAAAACAATAATCCATCAGGTCAAATGTCAAATCAAAACATCATAATCACGTTCCTTTTACGATGGAAGAAAAAAGCACCTGTCCTTGCGGGTCTTCACCTCCCACCACAAAGAACATCCGATTGTAGCAGCCTGTTCTAGAAGAAGTTTATACAGGAAGGTGGGATCTGCAATCATCCTAGGTAAAACAAACACAAAACAAGAAAATGAGTAACACAAAATCACCATGTATGTCATTCAGTTATAGTTTCAGCAGGATGCCAGTATTTGATACTGGTTGCTGGGAATCAAATATGAATGGATTGCATTGTAGTGGCAGACAACAATAACTCTTCCACATATACATTCAAGAACCGGCTGTCCATTGCTTTACTCATGTACCTTCACAATATATACTAGCAGGCCGACCAACAGTTAAGATTTAGATTTTACAGTTTCATCATTTTAAAAAAAAAAAATTCACATCACATCTTTGATGAAAATTAAATAATGGTCTTGATGAGCTTCATTAAATTTACCAAATCTAGGAAGCAAATTTTCATGGTCTTAGAGCTTCAAAACAAACAAATATTTGACCCCATCCATTTGGGGAGACAACAAATCAACATTTCTTCCAACAATCCAATGCCTCAAACAATGGGGATTAATATCTTATGATTGAGTTTTGACTGTTTTTCACTTTCCTGTTAGAGTTTCCATGTAACATTGGCCTAGACTAGTAAAGAAAGAAGTAAAAAAGTTGAATTACTTTTGTTCAATGAACAGCGAAAATCCAGAGGAAAGAAATGAATTACAAGAATTTTCAAGATATACCACCATTTAATTTTAGTATAGAAATAAAATAGTCTGAACATTTAATAGAGCAGGTTCCCAAAATTACCTGCCAATAAATGCTCTAGATATTCCTTGAGGCAGCGCTCTGGAAAGTAATCTAGTGGCAGTCGGCCTAGCATTGATAGCCAGGTATCTTACCATTTGAGCTGAACTGACCAAACCCTGAAGGAAGTATTCCAGTCAGTATCTAGAAGCCTTCCTAGAAATGAAGTACATAAAAACAACAATACAAGCATACCATTTCATAAGCTTGCCGGAAACCTGCTGGCAAATCTATGATCGTTTTCTGCCATTCATACAACACTGAATCTACAAATTTTCGATCGAAAAGCTGGAAAAAAATCACAAACAATGGTCATGATAGTGGAAGATTAAACTAAAAAAAACTCAAAAAGTACAAATGTTCATAGAAACAAGATAATGGCATTAATGACAGTATGTGGAAATATGTTATTTCAAACCTCTTCAAGAAATAAACGTTTCCGAAAGAGGCCACCCTCATCCCCCTCATCACCATCATCAAAATCATCATAGTAATCGTCATCGTCACCATCATCATCACCTCCATCACCACCACCATGACTGATCTTCTTTCCAATATTACCTCCACCTCCGCCGGTTGAAAGCTGTAATCACAAAAGTATAAACCAATATTTATTTTGAAGAAGACAATATTCAATAAACTAATATGACAGCAGAACCGTGCACCTAAGTACTTAATTCATCATCCAAACCATAAGCATATATGGATAAAATACATGAACACGAGGAATCCTTATGAGAATTTTCAATATGACAAACTAACTCTACAGTTTGACCAGTATCTGAAACAATCAGACAATGTACAGATATAGTTTCCATATCAGCATTCAGCAGCCTTTGAACTTGTATTTATGAATCTCTGTTTGATTACATTATTTTTTAACCAAATAAAAGTGTAAGATCCAAATATTCATTAACAAAGTAATCTGCACCAGTTAAGCTTTGTACCACATAAGAATTTGATTAAAAGGATATTGAAAATTACTATTGATAGTCGTAAGCTGTCCATGGATCAGCTTTTCCAAATAGTTCCGCTCTTTGTATAATCAACCACTTATGTCATCCATTGCAACACGTATCAAGAGCTAATTTGTGGACAGCTACTAGCATATCTCAACTATATCCCCTAGTCTTTGTCTTTGCATAGTTTAACACTTATGTGAGTCATAGCGACACTTACCAAGAGCTTACTTGTGTACACTGTACTGCTAATACTACTAGCATTTATCAACTAGATTCCGACAAACGCGCAAACAGATTCCAAAGCATACCATAATCTAATTGCTTCTGCAGCTACCTTAGAATGAAAAACGACTAGCATATCTTCCAAGTGAGAAAACAATCAAGAAAAGGCACCAACGAATCTATGGAGTAACTAAAACCCATTACAGATATTCTTCAAGTGAATCATTCCAGTTCCCTAGACACCCTTCTCCAATCCTCTAAAGAATAATAAATCCACTTCCCCAGAGTTTTCTCTCAAAACTTTAAAGTCATGGTCATAATTTGCTAACCAGAGTTCAAGACTTCAAGCAATAAACTTGTCCACCATCCTTGAACTAAACCCTTTGAGCACAAACTTAACAAGATAAAAAAGAAAAACAAACTAATATATCACCAATATGATGCTAAAGAACACAATTTTTCCTCAACCCACTGAAAATCAGGTCATTAACCTCATTTACAATCAAATTTTGAATTGCAACCAAATTTGGTCGAAAATTTAACATTTTTTTTTCACATTCCACTTTCCAAGCAACCAAACAGCAAATTTAAAGAACACCCGAATTAAATTTCTCATCCACAAGAAACTAAAAACTAACCTCAGGACCGGACTGGGTAGTTTGCTTCTGAGTCAAATCCAGCTTCCCCTTCTCCAAAGTAACCGCACCATATGCACCGAACTCCTTCCCTCCTTTCATAACCGCACCACTCCGCGAAGAACCAGACGACGAAGCCGATACAAAAGAATCCGGCGGCGTCTCCGATGCCAGCAAACACCGCTCCAGAGATGACAAAGAGTTGTCACCGGACACCGGCGAAGGAGAAGATAAAGAAGCCGAGCACTTTCTCACTGTGACTCGCCGGAACTTCCGAGAAACCGGACGGACGGCAAGAATTATCGGACCCAGACTCTGGCACGACGGGTGGTGGGTCTGGGAGTTGATGGGCATCATCGCTTGTGACGCCTGGAAGAATGCGTGAGCCATTTTTCAAAAAAGTTATCTTTTTTTATTCGGGTAGGTGCCTGTTTGGTTGCCGAGAAAATTCTCAGACGAGGCTCATGGGTTTTGTTTCTCTCTCTGGGGAGATTTTTAGAGAGAGAAAGTGAGAGAGATTGGAGAAATGAGAGCAATGAGGGTTTTGTAGGAGGGATGGAGCAATGGCGAGCAGGGGACACAACGCAATCCGAAATGGAGGGGGGTTTTTGTTGACCAGGTGAGTCGAATCGGTGAGTTGGTCGAGTCGACCCGGCAGTCCGTAGATGAGTCGGGTCATGGGTGAATATGGGTGGGTCCAACCGGGCGCACCTAACCACTCATCTGTAGTTCTTTAGTTCATTCATCTATAGGTCTTCTTTGTTATCAAACTCAAATTGTGTGGTTATGTAGCCAATTAATATGTGATTTTTTTTCTCCACAAGGTTTTCAAGATGTACCCGCGATCAATCACTTGGCACTTTCTTATCATGAAAATGAACCTCTCTATCGTCACTATGAAACGAGGCTTGTCCTTGCTTTCATTTCGCAATCTTGTTCCCTCATGCCACATTATCGAATGGGCATTGCACTCCTTGCCTTCATCGTTTGTTGCACCATCCGTCCAAGCACCACTTGTATTGAAGAACTAAGTCCTCACAGGTAATAATGAGAGTATATTCTCTCTCTTCAAGCACTTGGCATCCACAAAACATCTTCTAAGATCTTCGTCTAGTCGAGTCACCTCTAGATTTTTGTCTTATCTAACAGCCACCATGATATCTCATTCTACTTGGGTACTATGATGCTACTTGAAGTAGTAAAAGTTTCTAAGGGTTTTGATCATACCTACGACACATAAAGGTCTCCCCAAATTTGTTCAAAGCCCACAGACAATGTACCAAATAATTTAGAATCAACTTTCGAGTGTATCTTAAAGCGATCTCAATAATCAACCACACAGTGGTAGTTGACGAAAATATTTGTAATTATAAATATCTATCTCTTTGGTAAGAGGATGTATCCACAACTTGAGTCGATATGCTCTCTACCTACTTTCTCATTCTAAAACTCACTCTAATGTGTATACTTTTCGGTTGATATTATCACTCCGATACTCTAGACGGTATCTTAAAAACACAATCGTTGCCTTCATTTAAAGCTATGCTACCTCACGCAAGCAACAAGTTCACCTCCAAGACCCGGAACCATTTGTTTCCAAAAAAAAAAAAAAGAGTTAAGAACACCTCTTCAAGTGACTAATTTGCAGTGTATCCGCAATTTCCTCTTTTAAAAAAACTACTCCCTCCGTCCCAAAATGAATGTCCTATTTCTATTTTTTGGAA
>JAYMTE010000360.1:0-19132 GCA_036897545.1 Pelargonium fulgidum
CGTGGCATTTAAAAATATTTTAATATTTATTTAAATGAAAGCTAAATCGTGATTTTCAACTCAGTTTCTATATCGGAACCGAGTTGTAAAGCTATCGAAGATGGTTTGAATGAACTAATTAGAAAGTTTAAAGTGTAAAATTAGAAATTCATAACATTTAATTAATTTTGAACCAATCCATATGTGACACATGTCTCCTTTCATTTAAATAAATATTGAAATATTTTTAAATGCCACGTCAGCCACACACATGAAATAAATAAATAAATAGTATAAATTAAAATGCCACGTAAGCGCCATGTCACCCAAACTAACGGTTTCGTTAGGTTAAACTTACGGTGGGACTCCTGTGACCTATTTTCCATTAGGTGGGGGACTGCTGTGGCTTTTTTTTTTTAGTTGGTGACCTGTCTGGTGGGTTTCTAATAAGTGGAGGGTCACCAGAATTAAAACCTTATTCTTTTACTAATACCAAATATATATATATATATGAATGATTTTTCTATGATGGTTTTGGCCGTCTAGCTTAACGATTAATGTCACCATTTTAAACATAAATGACTAAATTAAGATTGTTTCGATCATACATTGGAGTAAGTTGGAAAAAAGTTTGGAAAGGTAGATTAAATTAAAACAGTTAAAAATTCAAGGACTAAATTGAAATGAATGAGATATTATAAAGATTAAATTAGATATTTGTTTTTAATAATACCAAATATATATACCAATATGAATGAGATGCTGAGTTTTGTTCATCAAGGCATTATTGAGAGGTCATTTTGATCTACTAACTTATTACTTTTAAAAGGGTGTGGAGAAAAGGAATTATTTGAGCAAAAGTAAGAAGCTAATGAAAGAGCCATGTTAGGATGTTACCCAAAGATGGAAAAAAGTTTGAAAGTTATTGGCCCCAATGTTTGCTCATACCTAACACAAAAGACCTCAAGATACTAGCTAGGATATGATGGAAAATGATGAGAGAGAGAGGATAAAGGCATCCAACTTTTGAATGCCCCTCCTTGTGGACAACATCATTTTGTGCTTGAAACCATTTCCCATTGACCTCTTTTTTGGTACTCAAAACTCTATTGTCTATGAGGAGGACTCATTAGTACCAATTTTGCCTTGATATTGCAAATATTTTGACTTATCAATGAAACCATGAGTGATGGAGCCATCACACTTCCCTACCATGAGAATAAAAGATTGTTATTTTGCCTTTGTGGTCCTCTCTTCCCAGCTATCACAAACATTATGCCTTCAACCCCTTGCAGTTCTGCAGTTTTTGTGGTCCAATACCTTCTCACTTCTCATCACATACAACAACAAAACAATTCAAAACCACCATTAAAAGCATCTCTTATTTCACAATGTTCACCCATTTGAGTGAATATCAGATAGATTGCTTGCATAGTATCAACATAATATCCCAAATAACTTTCATACTAACTTGAGCACTGTTCTGCATCTACAAATTATTGAAATGAATAATGCAGAAAAAAAAATTCATAGATTTGATCAATTTTTTTCATGTCTTAACCATAGAAGGTTTCGAAGCGATACCGCGATCAACACTTTTACGTTGTATCACATTATAGATTCGAGTCAAATAAGACCACAAAAGCAACAAAACTCTTCCTAACAAGTTTTATATCACTCAAACTAATCATCATTCGTTCTGGATGTAAAACCACAAGGGCAGCCAAACTCTCCTCCTACCAAGATTTAATGCAACTGCATGCTCTAAAACTCGAACTCCGTTTAGTTAAGTTGAACAATCTCTTACTAGTTGTCTCACACACTTATCGTATAACTATTCAGTTTTACCTTATCAATACTATTAAGGATATTGTTTGAAAATATGTCTTATGTATTATTCTCACAAATAAGTTAAATTTCATAATGTTGTTTGATTTTAAGTCAAATAAAAGCTAGGGTTTGGCTTTGGTAAGGTAGCCACATATATATATATATATATATGTATGTATGTGTGTGTGTAACTTATTATGTGGTCCATCTAGCTCTCACACAAGGACTAAGACTTTTGATGATGATAATGCCATGTGCCTAAATGTAGTAGTAGGAATATTTAGCAAACAGGAATTTATTTCATTTTCACTTGTATTTGTAGCTCAGTGGTTGCTTCCTAACTTCAGTTCCTATCCTTTATTATTTATTATTTCTTTTTGGAAAGCTTGGTGCTGAATTATTAATTGGCCGTAGGCTTGTGTCATAGTCAAACCTAATTTGTGTAATGCATATATACATACCCCATCTCCATATGCTACACTCATCAATCAAATGAATGGTTCAAAATACATGCATAAGTACCCCTATGTCACTCACCATTAAATCAACTTGTATATTTGTAAAGAAAAAAGGATAAGTCAACTTATTAATAGTTGGAGCAGGAAGGTAAGCCGATAGTTAAAACTCAATATTAATTTAATACTCTAACACACCTCCTTACGTGTAAGTCCATTTTCGCTTTGTATGCGATCCATGCACAAGCCCACCTCTTGCCTTGTGTTTGAATTTAATACGGATGGCGGTAAGATTCGAACTAAAGACCTCTTGTTACTAATGCTCTGGTATTATGTAAATAATCATCTCAACTAAAAACTTAAACTGATTGTTGAAGACTCAATATTAGTTTGATACTCTAATAAAAATGATATCATCTGTTATTTTTTATCGACATATATCAAGATCTGAATAGATGTTTGAATATGAGATCTTAAGAAAATCAATATTATAGTATTCATTCTTATAAGTACAAGAATTCAATATACATTGAAGAATCACTTTTATTACTATGCATTCACCATGTAGAGTTCATTTTAGTAGTGTAAAATGTTGAAAGGGGAGTACGGACAAAATCATTGTGCCTTGAAAAATGAGTGGATTGACTGTGAAAAAAAAAATATTATGAGAATACTAAAGTGCACAGATAAATGTACATCTAGAATAAAAAATTGATGGAGAAACAATGAGTGATTAATTAAAATAGTTGAGTCTCTGTGTATGCGTTTAACATTTTTTTTTGTTAGCCTATGAACTTAAAATAGTACCATAGAGATGGATTTTGCTCTATTAACATATATATGATGTATATAATCTTCATATTGCCACATAAATTAATTTTTTATTTATTATAAATCATTTGACCAATTCGAGGGATGTGCTATTAGTGTCATACAGTAAAAAAAAAATGTGTATCTATATATTGTTGACATGTACTTTCGGTACAAAATAAATGTTTTGTTTTGTTTCTATTACATTTCTTTTTGTTGCTAAATTAAGGTCTTCATTCTTTTTTACAGAGTTTGTTAGAGATGAGTTACCATATAATCAATTATTTTATCTTGTTTAAGTTTGTTACCAAGCATATATACGGAGATACAAGAACAAATGTACAACACTAACTAATTTTTTTTATTATATATTTTACAAAATGAAATAAACAACATTCATTTTAGAATAGAAGGGGTTACGTCCTCTAGGGGATGACTCAATGGTCAAGTCGTACGTCTCTCTGTGAGAGCTCGTAGGTTCAACTCCTTAAGTCGGGTGAGATGGGTGGAGTTTTAAAGAGAAAGCTACCTTCTATTATATAGCTCAACGGATAAAAAAGGAATAGAAGGGGGTTACCATATATTTATATAACAAATTTACTATTACGAATATTTTCAAATAATTCACTATATATATCAAGTTTAACTTTAGCATTATCAATCATAAACGGAAGTAAGAAGATATAACAATAATTTAATCATATTAGAAAAAAATATTGAATTCTATTATAAGACAACAATGGATATGCAAAACATTCATTCAACCTAATAGGATGAAAGACGCACATGCACTTTGGGTTTGTTTGAGAACACAGGTAATTCTCTTTCGATTAAGTCATTATTAGAATGCTTGATGTGGTCATCTCTTGTTAATAAACACGTCACTTTGTACAAAAAAATTTTTTTATCGTATTTGAGACATATAATATTAATCAAAAAGAAAATTATATTATTTTAAAATATTACTAACTCTTATTTTACCAAACAAGATATATTCTCAAAATACTTTAGATTATCATCGAAAATAATTTTTGTGTCAAAAATTCTTTTTATATTTTTTTTTTTACCTTTTTCTTACTCAAATCTACTTTTAAACATTTATGTTTCCAAACAAGCACTTAGCCCATTAGTACAAAATAGGAAGAGGTAAATAGTAAATATTAAGGAGGTGAAAACTTTGATGCAAGTATGAGAATCAACACTGTAATAAAATGGACTTTTGTTCTTTTTACTGTTTTGAAAACCTTTTAGGCACATCATGTTCCAAATTTAGCTTTGCTCACTGCCATCCATGCTGTCTTGTACAAAACAAGAAAACCAAGTAAATAATATTATTTATATTTCTAAGAAAATAGTAAATACAATTATGAATGAGATATTTAACTCTCTTACTTTTGTTTCTGCTTTTATTTACTAAATATATTTGGGTTTTCAGTTTTTTTGCAACTTATCACATTTTATGAGTTGTGGAGTTGTAGGGTAGTGAATGTAACCTGCTTTTTCTCAAGTGAAACCAACCTTATTTTTACCGCGGTTAAATATAGACTTTCTTTTACAATTACCTTAACAAGGTTATAATAATTGTATTTTAGTTGTTTTCTCTGACCAATCTAGGAAATATTTTTTTTTTCTAACTAGAAACTTGAATTGTCAACCTTATAACAAGTAATATACTAGCTAAGGTTGAGAAATTTGGTTAATTGTTCGTGAAAGGTTGAATATCTCTTGATTATGCACAAAAAAAGATCATAAGTAAGGTAGAATGTGACAAGCTAATTTCGGTCGTCGACCACGTCAGCACACTCGAATAAAGGGTCCGTTCAACCCCGATCATGGGATGGGCCGCTCTTACATAAAACACATTGGAGGCACAAATTAACACAAACACGCTCCAACTTAAGTTGTGAGAGAGAGTTCATTATAACTAAGAGTTATTGGGTTCAAAACTTTGCAAGTGCAAAATAAATTTATTTTTTAGACATGAGTACTCTCTCTCCTTAAAGAAAGCCTTTGGAGAAGCTCGCTCTCTCTCCTTGTAGGAAGCCATCTTCTCAAAAAAAGAGAAGTCAACTCCCCAAAGAAGGAAAGAAGTCTCGCGCTCCTCCGTTCACGCATCCGTTCTCCATGCCAAGTCCTCCCATGCATGGACACCGCATTAACCTTCCTCCGAGCAAAACGTCATTAATTCCTGCGAGGTCCGCCCACATGCTCCTCTCGTCTATGCAGGGATCCCATGCATCCGACCCCCACGTTGCACATAATATATAATAGACACACATTATCCATATGGTATCCATTCCCACACACATAAGACTTGCAACTCTTGTGCAAGAAAATACATTATTTCTTCCCGCATGCATTCATGAGTTCTAACCGAGCTCTCAAGATCAAAGCTGACACAAGGAAAGCTTTCTCAAGACAACTTCCGCAAGGTATCTCCGAAACATCGCTTCTTGAGAGTGAGATCGGATTACAAGACCCTGAGAGAAAGGGTGACATCCGAGGTTCCAAGAGAAGGGAGACACACAAGACTTGTCTCTCCAAATCAAAAGTTTAAAGGAAAAAAAAGTAAAATCAGAAATTGGACTCACGAAATTCTCAACGAATCACATGTCAATACGTGTCTAGATGAGTGGAGGCCTATAATTTGGTCCTCTAACCACAGGTAAAAGGTTAAAAAAAGTCATTATCAAAAACTATATAATCCAAAATCATGAATACCTCTCGAGCGTTCTTCGCGATTCCTTCAAGATTTTTGAATGTTCATCATATCATTTGAGTGTTCTTCGAAGATATTTTAATCTTCATATAGTCATATACATTTGTGTATGCTGGAGGCGGTCCCCTGGACAAACATCCAGGGTCTATACTTAACGTGGTGTTAACTTGCGCAGGTGACCTGTGACATATACGCTCACGGGGATAATGGAACATTGACCCCTTCAGGTGACAAATGTTATTTGTATGATAAATTTTAATTAAAGTTTTTATGAAATCTGAATATATTGGCTATTTTATTTTATTATTAGTTGAGATACATAACAGGGGTAGCTCTCCCTATAAGCCCGAATAGCCTACCCCATACCGCATGCAGGGAGACTCGAACCTGAGACCTCTATGAAATCCAAAATGCTTAAACCACTTGACCCAACCTGCTTTGGTAATATATTGGTTATTTTAGGATTAAAATTATTCAGTTTGTTTAACCTTTTTAAGAACATATTTGTATTTAAATAAAATATTATATTTCCTACAATTCTTGAAATAAAGTGTCTAGTCCTTTTTCAATTCCTTACTTTCTTTTTTTTTTGAAAATTCAATTCCTTACTTTTAAAATGATGAATATTTGTGCCCACCAATTTAAAAAGTCATTTACATTATAATATTACTCTTAAAATATTTAACTTTGGGCGTTCATAAAAAGAAGAAATATTAACTTTGTTGATTACTAACATTATAGTTGATGCACCTGTGTTGATTTTCAGTCAGCGCAAACATACTAGGAGTGTATGTTGTTGTAGACTATTCTTATCCACGTACGCAAGGGTGTCTAACCTAATGTCCAAGTCCTTGCAAATTCTTCTAAGTGTCAATTTGTCAAATCTTGAGTGCTTAGGTATGATGTGTAGGGTCTTAAGTATCAAATCCACTTCCAAGCTAAGGTAACTCCCATTTGCATAGACTTGTAGTCTGCAAGAAGAGAATCACACCAAATGAACGAAGACATGAGGTGAGATTACCAAAACTTCGCCTCAGGCATGAGATTAAGTCCTTGTATGGTAACAGGAAGGCTCTACAGAGCTTTTCTAGAGAGAGAAAACTAGAGAGATAAGTGAATATAGAAAATGAGCTTTAGAATGATGACCCATTTCTCTTTGGAAGATGGGGGATATTTATAGGCTCTTAACACTTATTGCACATGTTGGCATATGAATGGTTAATGAAGATGCGAGATACATTTGGTTTTACAAGCCTAAATGACCCACTTGACCCATTGTGCACTTTCAACCCATTTGTAGTGTTGGGCTCCTTCTTTCCCTTGGATGTGTTGCTCTTGTGTGCTGATGAGGCGGGCGTGTCTCGTAAACCTCTTGTGAGATTAGGGGACTCATCAAGACCCTTTGTGAGCTAGTGTCTCGCGAGGCATAGTCATGGGCACTTGGGAGTGTTGATTGTGCTCCACCTTGAGGCTTTTTCTTGGCTTAAAGGCTTGAGTGATGTGATGGCTCGCCCAGACCCACTTGTGAGCTAGTGCCTCGCAAGGCATATTCATGGGTATAGGGGAGTGTTGATGTTGTGAGGGCTTTTTGAGTGCCTTGGAGGCGTCCGGGCGATGTTGGAGCCTTCTTTCAGCCGTGTAAGAGTGTATGGAGTCATAGAGTACCATTCGGGGTCGAGGGGTGTCAACCAAAGGGTGCCAGGGCATGCAAGATGCCAATGATTGCTGGAACAGGTCAATTGCCGCAACAATTTGGTATGATTGTCGCGACAATGGTGAGGGCACAGATGCAATGACTAGCAGGGCATGAATTTGTTTTTGAGTGCCTTGGAGGCATCCGGGCGAGGATGGAGCCTTCTTTCAGCCATTTAAGAGTGTATGGAGTCGTAGAGTACCATCCGGGGTCGAGGGGTGTCGACCATAAGGTGCCAGGGCATGAAAGATGCCAATGAGTGCTGGAACAGGTCAATTGCCGCGACAATTTGGTATGATTGTTGTGACAATGGTGAGGTCACGGATGCATTGACTAGTTGGCTTTGCATTGAATAGCAGGGCATGAATTAGAAGATTTCCACAATAATTGAGCATGATTATCGCGACAATAGTGATCCTATATAAAGCGTTGACTAGCCTCTATGGGATCCAATTGCCGTAAAAACTAGGCTAAATGGCATGACAATGAGGTCTGTGAGGCCTCATCTCATGCGTTGGGTCCATTCTAGGGGTGCAATCCATGAGGCCTTTTCCTCTTTGTTTATCCTAGACTTGCCCAAGGCTTGAGGGTTCCTTGAGGTATTTTTATTCTCATGGAGCCATTCATGGGGTTCTAGTCTATATTTTCATTGCCTGGCCTATGTTGTGTCACCTGGGCTAGGGACCTTGTGTGAGGTGTACACATTTACTCAAGTGAGCATTCCAAGCCTTTATATGAGTTAAGGCATACCTTGAATGCTTTGTTCAAGCCAACCAGGGATATGAATTGATTCAAGTCTGACCTTGATTTTGACTCCATAGACCCGGGTCGGGTGACCCAAGTGGTTTTGACTTGCCACGTGTCGCTTTATGAGTCGCTTTGAGACTTATGATTTTTTGGGTAGTATCAATAGTCATATAATTCATGTTTTCTTTTAATTTAGAGATAAAATACACGTAAAATATAGTTATTTTAATATGTCAGTCTTTAAATTGAGGGTTTAAAATCGAGTTTCTTTTAGGCATAAAATTGAGTTTAAAATGTATGATTGCATAAGTAATTTGAATTTAGTTTTAGCTCATTTGCAATATGATTGAAAATATGCGTACAACACCCTGTGACCAAGTCTCGAATAGGGATTAGTCTGATCAGTGCCGTAAAACGACTCAAAAATGCCAACCAAACATGAGTGTGCGGACCTACTTAGATACCCCATGGTATGAACCGAAAAAGAAATAAACCTTCAATTATATGCCTGTAATCAAATATTCCTCCATTTCATTAGTGCATGAATATGATCCACCTTTCAATACACACAGTACCAAGTAATGAGGACATTCAGTTTCTTTGTGCATTCATCTAAATAATAATTAAAATTTGGTATAGTAATTATGGACCATGTATGATACTTAATATTCATGGTAGTGTTTGTGCATATTTTTGTCCTCAATCTATCTCATTAATTAGAGGGACTCATGAGTAAGTTCACCTCCAACAAATTACAGTAAACATAATTAGTGGACAAAAGATAGAGAAATAGACATTAATTGGATTTTACAAAATGGTGTGTGTGTGAGATGGTCTTGAAAAAACAAATAAAATGATCAATTGGGGAAAATTCCTGTGGGGATGATCACATCCCCAATACTGTTGTGCCATGGATCAGCTAGGTGGGTCGCCAAATTCTCCAACGGACCTGTCCCGGGGTACGCCGATTGTTGCACGCAAAATCCTACAAAAGCTAGCAATGCGAGCCTCCCGTTTTTGATCTCCTTCACCTTGTACTCCTCGAACTTCTTGGGGTCCTTGGAGAACCCTAGAGGGTCAAAGGCCCCTCCGGGGTACTTTCTCTTCTCTGGGTTCTTTTCCATGCTACGTTGGTGCTCTACGAAGGCGATGGCTATGAACTCGATGGTCAAAATGGTTGGTAGGGTACCCCATGGAACTGGGTTGCCCAAGTAAGTGGCTTGACCTCCCGGGACAGCGGCCCATTCTTGGGCCTTGACCCAGTTTCCGAGACCTAGTGCCTCCGGGATTAGTATCCCGGGAACGGCGAGCATTGCCCATCTGCAGTGGATTAGTTCTGATTCCTTGAATCTCTCTAGATTCTCCGGAACTTCTCCCAGTCCAAGCGGGTCAAAACCGAAGTCACTGAAACCGAAAAAAACACTTGAGTTATGAGACACAACGTACAGGTCCGCTTGTCCCATTGCTTGTAAAGAAAAACACAAATATAGTGAAACAAAATGTACGAGTGTCTAAATACATACATTAGACACATATAGGTTGAGAATACGAGACTGTCCATGCATCATAGCACCTAATGTGATGCTAAAATAGTTATCTTAAAACAAAGTGTTATCTCCCATTATGTTTTAGGATAGTCGTTGTGTAATTTAATTGATAGAAACAATAAAAGTTAATGTGATTACCCGGGAGCTGATCCGTCGAGATAAGATGGGCGGGGCTGGCCGGGCATCCACGAAGCGGACATGGAAAAGCGCCCGCCTCCGCTGGTGGCGGTTCTAGAAAGTGGCATGGGACTCAGGAACCTTGACCTGGAAGAAGAAAGGGCCGCCGGTGACCGGACGGCCGAGATGCCACAACTCATCAACGTTTTGGTGGCCATTCTCAGAGCCTGAGATGATTTGAGAGTGGAGGAAGAAGAAGAAGAGAATGATTGGGATCGTTGTGTGGAGGAAGAAGTAGAAATGGGGTTGAAACTTGTAGTGAACTTGCAAATCTAATTGTTGATTCTTATTGGTTATAGATGTTGGGTTGTGTGTTGTTATTGGGCCACGTGTCATTGGTTAATCCATTTAGGCGTCCACGTGGAATATCAATGTTGATTCTTTATTGTATGATATTTTTGAGAACATGACTTGTTTATTTGTGTTTGGTGAGAGAATTGGACAGAGAGGCAAAGCCAAAGGATAGGTTGTTTGGGTACGTGATTGGCTGGTCGCTATACTTGTTGATTTTTTTGTGATCTTTTGGCTGTGTTTGTGTTGCACCAACACAGATGATACTAATAAATCATAATCAGATATTCAAAATGATACTGAATCATTATCACATAAAATAGATCCAAATCATATAGATATATATCTATACATACTATAAAAGCTGAACCAAAATACAGGTTTATATATATATAGAGTCAGATTTGTCTAAACATTTGTTCAAAATTAAAGTGTTCAATATTCAACCTCCGACTCTAAAATTAAGGTATGTCAGACAGACGTTGCACGTCAAGCACGTGACATGTGCGAAGCAACACACTAAAAGCCAAGATCCCGTATGTGTTTACATGACACTGCATCGGGCACGAGAATGAGTTCATAGTTGAAAATTACAAACTCTATGAAACATTATGTTATATAGAGAGTGAAAATTGCTAAAATGAAAATCTCCTCCTCTCACTAAGGGGATGTTATTTTTACAAACTTCAAATATAAAAGTTCATGTACTCTTGTAGACTAAAAGCTAAAATCATTGTTCACTCGAGGGTAGTGTCGCAGTTGACTACATAGGTTATGTGAGTGAGAAGAAGTAACGTTTGCGTTCAATTTCCTCTTAACACACTCCTGAAGAGAGAGATGAACTTTAACTATTGGAGAAAATGATGAGTTTTAACTGTAACTTACTCTCGAACGTTTTTTTTTTTTGGGTTACATAAAGAAAGAAAAGAACAACTAGCTAACAACTATCGAACGGGGAAGGAAACACCCCTACAATCCTCATCTACTAACGCAACAACCCCTATAATACTTTAAAAGTGTCAACCACAAATTTACAAGCCCAGGTAGACGGAAAAAACATTTCATGTAGCAAATTAAATCTTTTATTTTTTTTATTTAATCCCACAATTAATGACATTGCAATTTGAAACTTGAATTCAGCAGATAAAATCAAAATCACAACCGTCAAATCGAACCAAACTCCGGAAGCTAAACGACGTGTCGAAATCACAAAAGCCCACTCCCTCCCGAGTCCAAGACTAATTGACTTTTATCAATTCCAGTCGTTCGAGCTCACCTGAGCTCGACCACATCAAATAAAAACTCACTCCAAAAACTCAAAAGAGGTCCATTCAACCCCACACACACACACAACAGTCCCCAAAAAAACAGAAAGCAAGAGTGAGATGAGCTCGACGACGCTGACGCTGTGATCTCCATACATTTCCACTACCTAACTGCGCCATTTCCGTACACTGAGCTCTCGGAATTCACAGTTCCGGCCACCAATGGCGACGGCGGTGTCGCTGTCAATGTCCTTGTCCATGCCGTGCGTGGTCCGCTCCAGGCGAGGCTCCAGAACGGCGGCGACCCGGAGGAGGCGGAGGCAAGCGCGAGTTATGGCCAATTTCAGTCACTTCGGGGATGTGGTGCGCAAGGACATGGAGTTTCTGAAAAAGAAGATTAGCAGAGGAGTGGAGTGGGCGACGGAGGCTCTTCACGTTCCTCAGGTCTCTAAAACCCTCGACGACGCTCTCTGGCTGCGCCACCTCGAGGATCCTCTCGGTGCGCCTCCGTTGCAGCCGTGTTCTTGGCCGCAACCTTGGTATCCAGGTTTGGCGTCTGAATTGATATTTGGATGTATATGTGATATTGAATTTCGTCTGAATTGTGTTTGTTAGTGGAACTGTAGGAGAAACATGCTTATTTTGCCGATTCGTTGGATACAAATTCGTAATTAGCCTTTCGTGAAACTAATTATAATTGATTTCGGAAGATAGATGAAGTATTAAAATAGCAAGAACAAGATAAAATAATTGTCAAATCATGACTATTAACAATTTAAAACAAGAATTTACATATCAAGAATAATTTTCTTCAAATATCCTTATTTTTTTGAAAAGACTTTGACACTTCTGAGACCTCTAAAAAAATTAAGAGCATAAATCCAAAGAAGCATTAGAATGTGCAGGTCATTGCATCAAAGTTCCATATCTGCCACTCTTTGACCATTGCATGCTCAATTTTTTCATCATTAATGCATAGCCCTAGTCCAATTTCAATTTACACCATAACATTTGGATACTAATTTTTAACACAGAATGCCCATCAAATTTGTCAATTGGCGACATAAACAATACTCCAAACTAAATCACAAACCTGAAACAACCAAAACTCAAAAGTACAATGAGATGGAGGATCTATAATTCTATATATACAATTCGTATTAAATGACACTTCAAAATCAAACGATATTGTACATTAAACTCATAATGAACGGTTATTGCGTGCTTGGCCAAATGGGGGTCTAGTTCGAAAGGTGCTTGCATGCTGGAGAAATGCTGATATTGTTGTGATGGGTTGCCATTGTGGTCAAAATCTTGGCCAGAACGATAAGATTGGTTTCAGTGATGAGAGTTTGGGTTTTGTTCAAGACAGGTCAAATCGGTAGCCATTAGTGTGCCACATGTAGTGAAGATCGATGGATCAAATCCAATGTTGGCATTGTTTTCTGTTTTTTTAATTACAAGATTATTTTAATAATTTCACTTAAACATCTTAACTTTTCCTTTGATATTTATCAAACAAAATTTCACAAATAGACTTAACAAACAACCTCTAAGAAGCAGTATAATTGGACTTTTATCGTTGAACTTCTAAGATGTTGGTTGAAGTGGATGTTGCACATAACTGTTGGAATTAGTACTCATCTTTCCCATAACCCTCCCACAACCCCACCACACAATACCTTTATGTTTCAAATCTCAAATTCTAACCATTGGGCTGTCTGATTGCAAGCTACATGGAGCATAGTTATGTAGAATGCCCTTGTTGCCATTTTTCTTTGTACTAATATCCGAATATCTTGTCTTATGACAGAACTCTCTAGTGTGGATCTATTCATGGCTGACCTAAAAGCCTTGGAGGCTTATGCTGGCTATTTCTACTATGTGTCTAAGAGATGGTCTAAGCCACTTCCTGAAGTCTATGATCCACAAGAAATAACTGACTATTTCAGTTGCAGACCTCATGTAGTGGCCCTTCGACTTGTAGAGGTAGTGAAAATGTTTAATTCAGTTATGAACTTATAATGAATATGTCTAATTGTCTATGAAGATAATGATATATAATATAAATTTCAAGAACTCATGCTTTAGCATAAGTTGAAAACCTATACTATATGTTCATGTCGTGCACTGGGGTTTTAACTTGAGCTGTTATGTGGGTTATATGCTCATATTTCTTTGTGTTTCATTATGGAAGGTCTTTTCCTCCTTTGCTACTGCTGCAATTAGAATTCGGACCTCAGGGACAGGAAAGTCGTTAGGATCAAGCTTGGATGCAAATGATGGTGAAAGCTCTTCACGTTACAATTTCGGAATTGTGTTGAAAGAAACAATGCTAAACTTGGGTCCCACTTTTATTAAAGGTCAGAAATGTGATCCAGTTGAATATTGATTTTCATATTTTATGATTCCTGTTTTCAGTTTGTTATGTTGTATTGAGCCCACCTTTTCATGCATCTTATGTTGTCTTAAAATATTATGTGGGCATATTATTTATCATTCTCCTGCAATCACGTGATAATACTGACACACTAGTTATATGCACTTGCTGATGCAGTTGGTCAGTCGCTTTCCACTAGACCAGATATTATAGGACCTGAAATTTCCAAGGTTAGATGACATATATTTCTCTTCTTCTGGGTGTATTTTTCTACCCATAAAATAAGCCAACAAAAGGCTGTAACTAATTGATGACTACATTTTTACAAGTTCGTTTTAGTCTGACAATGAACATAACTTAATCGTAATTCCTGTTGTATTCCGTATGCTGATATTTACTATTAATATTATAAAAATAAAAACTCATGTTGCTCCAAATGTTGCTGGTAAGATGGTGTCTCAGTGATTGTATTCCTAATGTATTGAGAACTGGTATGACCTCTTCCATGACTTTTATCTAGATGTCTCAAATACTTCCCTGTTTACATAGCTATGCTTGTCTGCAATTGAAAGAATTATTGGTGCAGTTCACATCTGCATGTGTTTCAGTCTGCTTGTTTGTGTTCCAATGACCATAACTTAAATATTGGAAATCCTATTAAGTTCATGTTTTGTTTTTCTTAATGACTTTAAATTAGGTTTTTTGTAATGGATCATGAAGAACTTGTGCATATCTTCTCATCATTATCAGACAACTGAATGGAGCAGCTGTATTGTTTATTATTTTTACACTTTTTGGTTTCGAGTTTATGGTTTGCAGGTATTATCTGAGCTGCACGACCAAATCCCTCCTTTTCCCAGACCCGTGGCTATGAAAATTATCGAAGAAGAGTTAGGTTCTCCTATTGGATCACATTTCAGCTACATCTCTGAAGAACCTGTAGCTGCAGCATCATTTGGACAGGTTCTCCCATAGTTTTAATCACGTATTGGTTCATAGGTTTACATGCACATGCTGATATATGCATATACCAACTACCTGATTTGGAGTCTGTTTCATTTTTTGTTCGCGGCTCTCATTCTAGGTCTATCGTGGAAGAACACTTGATGGTACTCATGTTGCTGTGAAAGTTCAACGTCCTAATTTGCGTCATGTGGTAGTGCGAGACGTCTATATTCTTCGCCTTGGGGTTTGTACTGAACTTTTTTCATATTATGTTTCTACGTGTTTTATGATAAAACAATGTGATAATATAGTTACCAACTCTTTCAGATGGGGCTACTGCAAAAGATAGCTAAGAGAAAAAACGATCTTCGCCTGTATGTTGATGAACTTGGGAAAGGTTTAGTTGGGGAGTTGGACTACACTTTAGAGGCTGCAAATGCTTCAGAATTCATGGTATGCATCATATTTTCCTCTTGAGCTAAATTTCACTTTTATTGTAAAAGGTAGTTAGAAGGATTTATAATGTATGGGATCAGTAACCGGATTCATAAAATTTTGCCAGAACTCTTTTCATAGGCCTGAAACTAACTATGCTAGTTGCACCTTCTGCCCATATGGAGTCCTAATTGTTGCAATTGGCAACAGCACACATTAATCAAGTGTACCTTCCAAGAGAGGGATTGACATAGAAATAAAAGTATTTCAGTTTACCTTGGTAAAATGTGTAGCCTACTTGGATTTCAGAATGCTTTGGCACATGGAACGGCAATAGAAACACGGAATGTTGAGGTCTATTATTGTGGAACAGTGGGAGTATGCTTCCTTGGAACAAAAAAAAAAAGATTTTTTGGGACATGGAACATTTTTAAAAATATAAATTAACCAAAGCCAAGCATTTTTAAGTCTTTATATGCACTAGGTTAAGGTGTAGGAGTATAACATGTGGATCCTTATTTACGATTTTTTATTGCTCTTTCCAATTACTATAAAAAAAGAGAGATTATTTTGTGAAAAATATTGTCTTGCCAGTCTTCTGCGTGAGATGCCTCATCTTCTTATTTGATTGATGTTGTTTGTCCATAGGAGGTACATTCTTCGTATGCCTTCATGTGTGTTCCAAAAGTATATCAACATTTAAGTCGCAAGAGAATTTTGACCATGGAGTGGATGGTTGGAGAGAGCCCAACTAATTTAATCTCATTATCTACTGGGAACTCTGTTGGTCATGGCTCTATATACTCAAAAAGGCAAAAATCTGAAGCAAAGAGGCGCCTTCTAGATATGGTATGTGATTATAAATTATGGTTTTACCTATATACTTAGGCCTTCTTTGGTAACACTTATGCGCCTGCAAAAGCCCGGTTGCCGGTCACATCCACTTAGTTTGTGCCACATATTAAAAATGTCAGCCTTGAAAGGAAACAATTGGTTGCTTAAAACTTGCTTTTGTATTGCTTTTGTCATAATAAGTAGCAATAAGCAATTTTTTTTTTTTTTACTTGTGCTAGTAGAAGTTGAACGAGAAAGATACCATATTTCAATTTTGTCCATTATTTATGTAGTGTAAAATATTATTTCGATTCAAACTCAGGTTTGGTAGTTAAATTGCCTTATATTAAGGTAGTAAATTTAACCAGTAATCTATGTAGCACGGATTCGGACACGTAATTCGCAATTTCTAAAAAATATAGGATACGATTCGTTAGGACACGTAATTTTTTATATTTTATAAATATACTTTTATATCCAAGAATTACTTATATTAGAGTTCAAAAATTTATTTAAAAAACATTACATACACAAAATCATCTTCTACATATATATCATAAGTCATAAGTCATTAGAAAAAGAAAAAAAACTATTATAATCTCAATATTCAATATAAATGGAAAGAGTTTTTCGTCAAAATGTAAGATAAAAAAGGCCAGATTTTCTGGATTTCGTGAATCCATGAATCCGTGTCCGATTTGCGATACGGTACGGATTCGTAAGGTGTTGAGCGAATCGGTGCTTCATAGCCAGTAATATAAACACAATTTTTGTTATAGTTTTAACAAAAATAGTATATAGAACGCAATTTTCATTCAAAGTGGATATATTTTGCGGTTATGCACATTTTAGTCATTTCATAAAAATAATTATATATATCTGACACAAAACACTTCTTTTCACTTTTATTACCAAACAATCTTGACTTTAAGAAGTTGCTTCAAACCCACTTCTAGCTTTTAACAAGTGTTGCCAAAAAAGCACTTAACTCAAACTTTCCAGCGGATGCTGGACTCCTAACAAACCTCACAAGTGTGAATGATAGTGCTATTGGACCTTGTTTGAGAGTAAGGGCAAAGAGTGAAGTTCTCATATTGTAGATCTAGTTGGCAAAGGGTTTACTTGGTGGAGGGGCAGAAGGAGCTTTTTGTCTCAGCAATGGAAACAAATTTGGTTAGTCATGAAAAAGGAATTATGGCTCTAGAATCTAGATAGAAAGTGGCAAGTCAAACAAGATTTCAGTGATCCCCCATAAATTTGGATGAGGCAATGACTTTTATATCACGTTTAAGTGAGTTAGTATTGACAATATAGTTTGTTGAACAGTTTTAGTTGTTTCTAAAACTAATGTATTTCTGTTTTAACTAAGCTAGGTTAGCAAAGGCGTGGAGGCATCATTAGTTCAACTCCTTGAGACGGGCTTATTACATGCTGATCCACATCCTGGAAACTTGCGGTACACATCATCGGGGCAACTAGGGTATATACTGTCTGGCCTTTTTGTTTCCCCATTAGATATAACTGCACTTTTGTTATGCTGTTTAATGTTGTCACGTATTGCCTTCTCTACCAGATGATATATCATTCCTATAACTCTTTTTACCTCACCTCGTTGTTAGCCAGGTTTCTGGACTTTGGTTTGCTTTGTCGGATGAAAAAGAAGCACCAGTATGCCATGCTTGCATCAATAGTCCACATAGTAAATGGGGACTGGGCATTACTTGTTCAGGCTCTGACTGAAATGGACGTTGTAAGGCCAGGGATTAATACCCTACGTGTTACCATGGTATTGTATCTGCTTCTATAATACTAATATGCTGCTATATTTTTACCTGTTGAATTTGATTTGCCAGAAAATTATGAAATTTTACTTGTTCTTACTTTTTAAATATCTCAGACTAATCAAGACTAGCTGCATACTTTATCCTCGCATGCTTCCAAGTTTTGAGATATATTACTAACCATGAAGTTTAAATGATTCAGGATCTGGAAGATGCATTGGGAGAGGTAGAATTGAAAGATGGAATTCCTGATGTCAAGTTCAGTAGGGTAAGAGTTATATCTTGATAAACTAGTAGTTTATATCATTATGTTCCAATACATGAACAAGACGCAGCCAGCTACTGTTTGTCTCAGCCCAGATTGAATATCATATGAATTATACTGTCAATTTGGATAGATCTTCACCCAAAGGATTTCAACCTTGAAATTTTCATGTTCATCTAGGTATTATGCAGTAGGGTTCTTAAGAAGTTGAGAAATTAAAATATGATTATTAATTGGATTGATTCAGATAAAGAGTTGTGTTATTCCGTTATTGAATGTATCTCCAATGACAGATTTTGCATGATAAGACATTTTGATGAATGTAATATTAGTTGGATGTTTCTCTTCTATTTGTTGCATCAGTATAACACCGTAACTTAATGCTAAAAGTAACAGATTGCTGCACCCCTTTATGAATGTGTTATGCATTATTCATATTCTTGATTATTTGATGTCCACTCAAAGCCTTCTTCTTTGGATAGACATTTTTAATTTTAAACATATG
This sequence comes from Pelargonium fulgidum, assembly GCA_036897545.1. NCBI lineage: Eukaryota > Viridiplantae > Streptophyta > Magnoliopsida > Geraniales > Geraniaceae > Pelargonium > Pelargonium fulgidum. The sequence goes on from JAYMTE010000360.1 coordinate 18,659, forward strand.
TGCTTGTTCTGTCATGGGTTGTGTGCCCTTTTTCGTGCTTGATTCTCTGTGTTGCTTTAATGTACAAGGGGCTGATTTTTTTTTATTTTATTATTATTATTTTTAATTTTTTCTGGAGGTTCTGGGTAAAATTTGGTCTGTGGCCCTCAAGTATCATTTCCGTATGCCAGCATACTATACACTTGTCCTCCGCTCCCTTGCTTCTTTGGAAGGTAGGTTATTCCTATTGTCATCTGCTTCTGTTTTTTTTTTTCTTTTCAAAAATTCATTTATTTATTCATTTAAATATTTATATACATGCTAGCACGGATGTGCTGTACTTTTTTTGTTTCTCTTATAATTCAATAAATAAGCTGCTGTGCTCTTTGAATATGTTTACCACTGGAAAGAAGTGTAATAATTAGCATTGACCTTAACAAGAAAATAAAGATTGCTTGGTACCAACACGATTGATTGGCTATTTTTTACCAAATC
>JAYMTE010000361.1:0-19128 GCA_036897545.1 Pelargonium fulgidum
AACTTTCAGCTCCTTACCGTAACTTAATGGAGCTCATGTTGAGTTAACAAACAAGCCCTTGGTTGTGGCTGTGGAAGACCCAACATTTCTTCACATAACCGTTTGAAGAATTATCCATGACCTTTAACCAATTCAAATGGTGAGTTTCGTGACATAAAACCCAAAATCCAAACAAAGGGGCATTTTCGTCTTTTAAAACACTCCGCAAAGTTGCTATTTGCATTTGCCTATTTCAGTACTCTCCAGTTGAACGGTTACGGTGCTCTACTGTGACCCGCGAGTCCATCAATGGTCAGTCAATGCAGGTTTTGTGGTATCTTTCTATATAAAACTCACCGCCCACAACTCTCTTCTTCAACTTCGATAGCATATTTTGAGTTCCAATGGCGGAGAGCAGAGGATGCGACACCGTCGTCCATGATAGGGCCAAGCTCGCTCCGATGATAACTGTGGAGGAGGCTCTTCAAACAGTTCTCACCGTCGCGCACAGCCTGCCGCCCGTTATCGTGTCGCTTCACGATGCCCTAGGAAAGGTCCTGGCCGAGGATATACGAGCTCCCGATCCTTTGCCTCCTTATCCAGCTTCAATCAAGGTTTCTCCGAGCCCTTTCTGTTGTCTTCTGTCTGTTTCTCAGGAAAATGCATATCAGTTTCACTGGTCGCTTAAATGCTTAATCGACTGAGATAATTGTTATGAATTTCGATGATATACTGGTTATCGTCTTGTGTACTTTTGTTTGCATTTGTGAATTGTGACTTGTGCGAGACCATTGATTGTATTTCAGAGTCCATATTGATGTCTGATCATCTGATGTTAGGCAATAGGTTTCTGACATTGTTATGTCGTTGCTTAAACACATAATTAAAGGAAAAGGAAGATTAAAAGGGGATTTCTTTATTAATTTGAACCATCCATTGTGATCTGGTAGTTGATCCAACAAGTTTACAATTATGGGAGGCTTTATCTGTGAGTACTTTCCCAGTGGTAATTTATTTACTTGACATGTAAAAGAAGTCAGCATTAGGATCTTTTGAGCAGTTTGAGCATCTATTAAAGTTCATTTTACATTCATTTCTACTTTGTCGTGAAATATCTAGCTACAATAGTTTGTCTGCAATGTATATTTTGCATTTCATCTTTAAGTTGTGACTTCATCTTTACAACTTCTGTGTTGTGGATATGATAAAATTCCGACATTCTGAATCCTGATGTTCTCTAGGGAAAGCATCTATCTTACATCAAGATTCTCTTGAGTTTTGATTACTTTTCAATCGATTTAGAATTTTACTTCTTTCTTGACTCTCTAGTCTGTATTCTTGTTTTTTAAGTAATGGTTTCTTGCAGGATGGTTATGCAGTAGTTTCTTCAGATGGGCCTGGTGAGTATACCATTGTAACCGAGTCAAGAGCAGGAAATGATGGAGTTGGTGTAACAGTCACTCCTGGAACTGTTGCATATGTGACAACTGGAGGCAAGTTTGATTATACTGAATCAATGTTTTGGTTAATTGAAACTTTTATTTTTTATGCAACATTTTTTTTTTCTATAGGAAGATAGTCCAAAGGACAAATCATTTAATGGCACTATTCTATTGTGATTGAACTGATAAATAATCCAAAGTCTGTGACCTGAAGATTTGACAGCTTATATTCAATGTTTAGTCCCCATCTTCACCCACTTCGAAATTGTTAATTACTTATTTGCAGAGCTCTTTCATATTAGAGTTTAGTGATGATAGAAACATTGGTTCCGAACCCTTAACATGGCCAACTTAGCTAGGCCAGTCTAATTGTTATATGTCCTCATAGCTTTTAGTGTTTCCATAAATATTACAGAAGCTGAACTCCAAAGGATATTAGATAAACTAAGTTGAATTAGAGCACCCAACTGAGAACACTAGTTCAGAAATTAGATATTGAATAGAATGGTGTATAATTTTTATGACTCCTAACACATAACTACTGCTACATGATTTTTGACATTTTTGTTGTTTTCTCTCAGGACCAATACCTGATGGTGCTGATGCTGTTGTTCAAGTTGAGGACACTGAACAAATCAAAGATACTTCAGCTGAACAGAAACGAGTTAGAATATTGGTACATGCAAACAAAGGTGTTGATATTCGTCCAGTGGTAATTATCCTGCTAATTTATTGGAGTTAAGCTCTTGATAGCATGTATTAAATTTGTTTAAAATGCCACCATGAATGCAACTATTTAATTACGCCGTTACGGCATTAGAAAATGTTATGGGATCCATGCATAAATTTGACAGGATGATGAATGTTTTGTACTTGTCTTTGATTTGTTTCCTTTCTGGTGACAACTTTATCACAAAGACAGGCAGTGCTAATCTTGAAATGAAGTATTTTTGTTAAATTGCTTCTTTTCTGATAATTTATGGCAAACACCATGTTTGAAGTTTGGTAAAATATTATTGGGTTCAGCATCTGTTCACTCTCTATCTTGTACGTTTCATGTCAAGGAAGTTTCATAGAGACCCTTGTTTGTAAAGTAGGGCTCTGAGACAAACTGCAAAGGTAGAAAGGTAAAAGGGTCTGCTTTATCCATGTATATTAAGGCATTTTTGTATGGAAAGTTCTCATGCTTTTAACCAAGTTACAATTGAGAAAACTTTAAATTTATTTTCAATTATGTTTGGATAGATATTCACTTTTGCACAATTAATTTAGTCTGTTTCTGTACCTATTGTGTATTTGAAAGCTCACGCAGAGTATTTTTTCAGGGATGTGACATCGAGAAAGATGCAATAGTACTTAAATCCGGAGAGAGGATTGGTGCTTCAGAAATTGGCCTACTTGCTACTGCAGGTGTAATGATGGTGAAGGTACTGTAAGATTTTTTTTTCTTTTTTTTGTGCTGAGTGAATTTGTAGAAAAACTGAGGGATAATGGTTATGTGTAGGTATATCCTTCCCCCACAATTGCTGTGCTTTCTACTGGAGATGAACTTGTGGAGCCAACAACTGGGCATCTTAGCCGTGGCCAGGTACTGTATGCTCTTTGGAGAAGTCCAACTTGCATAGTGGTTTATATTAAACAATCATGGTATTTGCAGATTAGGGATTCGAACCGTGCCATGATTCTGGCAGCTGCAATTCAGCAGCAGTGCAAAGTTCTTGATCTTGGTATTGCTAAAGATGATGAAAATGATCTTGAGAGGATCTTGGATAGTGCTTTCTCATCTGGGATTGATATCCTTCTAACTTCTGGAGGCGTTTCCATGGGAGACAAGGATTTTGTCAAACCATTGCTTGAAAAGAAAGGGACAGTATATTTTAGTAAGGTTAACTGATATATGTTTGTTGATGTTTTCTTTCAAAGTGCCATGTATAGTAAATATGTTGTGTTTTGATCATTTCCAAGTTAAGCGAGCATCAATATGTAAAACAAACTAATTTGCATTCATTGCCTTGTCAGGTTCGAATGAAACCAGGAAAGCCTTTGACGTTTGCTGAGATCAGTTTAAAATTGGCACAAAATTCAATGCCAAAAAAAATTCTTGCATTTGGGCTACCTGGAAATCCTGTGAGCAGTCTAGTTTGCTTCCATCTCTTTGTGGTCCCGGCCATCCGCCATCTTGGTGGATGGGAAAACCCTCATCTTATGAGGTTGGTTTTGCTTTAGAAGTGTTCTTCTCTCTCTTTCTCTCTCTCTCTCTCACACACACACACACACACACACACAAAAGATATATGATATAGGGAAGAGAGATAAACGAAATGAAGAGGGTGAACACAAGCAAATAACATGGTTTGGCCATAAGGCCTACATCCACATCCTAAATGCTCAAAGGGCTAATATTGTATTCACTTGATGTGTTTACTACAATGAAAACACATATTTATAATGGGTGTGGAAGAATTATGTAAAATTACAAGAATCACTCCTATATCCCATAATTTGATCTATCAAATACCATGGTGTATAAATTTTTTATTTTTGCTGAATCATCATTTACTCATTTTTATTGTTTCATTCTTTCTTTTTCTGTTACGTACAGAGTGCAGGCTCGTGTTAATCAACCCATAAAGACAGATCCAGCTCGATTGGAATTCCATCGTGCCATTATTAGATGGGAGATCAATGATGGATCAGGTACTCCTGGGTAAGTGTTATCAGGTGTCCAGTTTCATCTGATCCGATAAGACTTGATTTCCGTTTTTTTCTTGAGTTTTGGCAGATGGTTATTTTAACTTTCCAATTTGCATTCAGATGTAAGTATTGATATTTTGTTATTGATATCAGATTTGTTGCTGAGAGCACTGGACATCAGATGAGCAGCCGTCTATTAAGTATGAAATCGGCTAATGCATTGTTGGAGTTACCTATGAAACAGAGCATAATTTCTGCTGGATCTTCTGTATCTGCTATCTTAATTTCTGATTTGAACAGTACCTCTATAAGCAGTTGCTCTTCATCATCTAATTTGGTCCCTCCTCAAGAAAGTACATCACAAGAAATTGCTGTTGATAACTCTCAAGATGCTCAATACAGAGTAGCTATTCTTACAGTGAGTGATACTGTTGCTGCTGGGAATGGGCCTGATCGAAGGTATACTCGTTCATCTTGCTTCATTTGTATTGACATATTCTCTAGCCCAAGCTATATATGTTCACTTAGTAGGCTGATACTGGAACTTTTATCCTCTACACTCTTTCCTCAATTTACTTTACTCCGAAAGAGAGAGAAAGAAGATAGAAAATTGAATCTAAAAGAAAAGCCATAATATTTTGTGGATACTCTTCTAATTTTGTTTATAAGGAGAGGAGGATAGAAACATGCATCTTGATACACCTTTCTGAGTGGTTGTTTCAAAAGGGTCACTTAGTGGATGCTAAAGCAATAGGTCAGAGTTGATGTTCCTACTTATCATAGTTAGATAAGGAAACGGTGAATGCTCTGGAACAGTTTTAGCTGATTATGGCATCACTGGCGTCTAATAATATCCTTCGATAACTCTTTTCTCATAAACATCATTCTTCAAATAATGTCTGTCAACAGGGACAAGGAGGCTCTCATCTAAACATAAATGCATCTAGATACACCTCTTTGATTCATAGTATCAAAGAGGTCACTTAATTGATGCCATACCAATCGAGCAAAGTTGATACTACTTATTGTCAAAGTGGAACATGAGAAGTACCAAAAGTTTTGCGACAATAGTTGGAAAAGAGCTGAGCAAGTCATTTTAACAGTTCTTGGTAGAAGTTTTATTTTCTTCTTAAAGCTCCTGTCTCCTGTTCTATTAAGTTTATTCTCAGCCTTCAAATCTTATCACTCTCGAGCCGCAGCTCAAAATTTGAGGCTTTGGTGCTTAGACACCACTGGGCTACAAGGCTTTGGTCATTTTAAGTTACCTGATTCTTGAAAAATGATGCAAATTGCTTAACTTGCCAGGATTGTGCTCGTATATTAGCAACTAAATTTAATTGAGTACCTGACCCCACTTTTGCAGCTACCTTTAGTGTCACTACAAGTACAATTCTTCAGTCTGGTGCAATTGCAATATGTCTTACTGGTTTTATCCTTCTATTGTCACTGGAGCATGCTTCATTTTTTTTCCGTCTGAGTAAAACTTTTTTGCTTCATCTACTTTTTTCCTTTTTGTGTATACATTCAGAAATTTAATTATAAAATGGTTTATGAATTTGCAGTGGTCCGAGGGCAGTTTCTGTTATCAATTCTTCATCAGAAAGATTAGGAGGAGCAAGGGTAGTTCTGACTGCTGTGGTTCCAGATGACGTTGGGAAAATCAAAGATGTTTTGCGGAGATGGAGTGACATTGACAAAATGGATCTTATTCTGACCCTTGGTAAGGTTCTTGCTCTTGTTCCAGCTTGTCCTTTTCTTCGGGTGGAGTAGGCTCTTTCTTCATTAGGATGTCTTGATTTTTGCACAACGCTTCTAATATTTATCTTCTCAATCAAGGGGGCACTGGCTTCACCCCAAGAGATATCACCCCTGAAGCAACTAAGGAGCTCATTGAGAGAGAAACACCTGGCCTACTGTATGTCATGATGCAAGAGAGTTTAAAGGTACCAAAATTTTAATGCATTACACATTTTATTTTATTTAATTGTGTTTATATATGTTTTTTCAATGGCTTTAGAATTGTAAGCAGTTAATGAAAATGCATGGAAATTTCAGATTAAACTATTAATTATTTTGGTCTAGAAATATGTACTCATTTGATCTGTTTGTTAAATTGGTATTTCAAATCAAATTGAATGTCTAGAAATATGTAACAATATAGTTCCGTTCAAGTTATACTTTAATGTATTTTAGCACTGGCTAGGAAGTTACGGCATTATTTCAAGAGGAAAAGGAAGGTCTAAATTTGGATGCAGCTCCACATTTATTTCACATTATAGTTTTGTATATAATGTTTTGTGAACAAATTTAGTTGGGGAGATTATTTTGTAAAATATGAAGTTAGCTGTGTGTAGATCCAGGAGACGCATCATTGTCAACTTGTTCTAATTTTCACATTGTTTTACTCTTTTCCATTCGTAATTGGGATGTAATTTTATGTCCCATTGGGGAACCTGTTCAATTTGTTTGTAGACACTTTTTCAGTTCGATTTTTCTATAAAGTTGTGTGTTGAAATGATCCTTATTAATTATTCTTAGTTCCAATTGAAAGTTATCTATTCCCATTTTCTTTTAAACCAGGTGACGCCATTTGCCATGCTCTCTCGCTCTGCAGCAGGAATTAGAGGGTCAAGCTTGGTAAGCCATAAATAAAACCTCACTTTAAAATATCTATATATTTGTTGAAGTATGTTAATTATATTTTTAAATTTTTTACACATACTAGTGGAGAAAATGTATGTAGAGAGTCAGGTTCTCTCTCTCTCTCTCTCTCTTTATTCTTCTTCTTTCAAGGGTCTGAACCTTTTTAACCATTTTTTTTTGTATCAATCATGGGTAGTTTCAATAATAATAGGGGCTGGTTTAGCAATTGCTCTTGGATAGTGGAAGAAATTTTAGTTCGTTTTGTGAGACCGGCTTAAGAAAGTAATTTATTATCTAATTCAGCTGCAAAAACATCTGACATTACAACTCTTTTATATGAGTAGGTTCCTAAATTTTCATTTCAAGGATATATATTTAATATGTAAGAGGTATTTAGACATTTCTTGATATCATCTTCTGTCACGAAGACATAGAAAATCTGATGTTATTTTGAGTTATCAAAATATTATTAAAAATTAAAAAAATAGTAAGATTAAGAGCAATGGTATTTGAGATAATCTATGAGACCAAATGATCCCACGAACTACTGTCAATTCAAAATTAAAACAGAGATTAACTTTTAAATGACCACTTGTTTGTTAAGATTGAAACGACCTGCAAATAATTTGAGATAGTTAATGTAAAATAAAGAAATTGGACCACCAAACAATAAGGGTAAAAACAACATGAAAGGTAGAAGAATTTCATTATATATTTTAAAATATGGTTAATTACAAATAACCCCTACGTACTTTGCACTTAAAACAAATATATCCCTAAAACTTTGGTTCTTGACAAATTACCCCCTTAAACTATGCAAAATACTGTTTCGTCAGTTAAGTTGGACGGAAACTTACCTCTCTCATCACATGCAAAGCATGTGTTTTTTTTTATTTTATTAAATTCCTAAACTACCCTTTTCATCAAATATTCAAAACAACTGAAGAACAATTAATGAAGCTTCCGGCACCAATTTGCAGATTCCGACGAGGTGTGGCAAATTCCGGCGAATGTTTTTTTTCCCTTGAAATTGAAATTTTTTTGTTTGAATTTTTTTCTTTCAACAAAAGAAGAACAACACAACAATTTGATTTCTCAACTTTTTGATTACCAATCCAGCAATCCAGGTTTCTCAATTTTTTGGTTCCTCAATTATTTTTGCTTTTACACAGCAATTCAGAGTTAATATAAACGATACTTGCACACAACAATCCTCAAATTTTCTTAATCAATTTTTTTGGTTCAACACTTCAATTTTTTTTATCAATTAATGGGTATGGGTTGTGTTGCTGGAGGGAGGAGTACAGATCTCGCCGGAGCAGTGGAGGTCGCCTCCAACCTCCGCCGTCGACTCTGCAAAGACGCCATCGCGCCATCAACTTCTCCTCTGTCGTTGCCGGCGTGGTCTTCAACACCAGAGTGCTCGTGACCGCCACTGGAGCAGTGGTTGAGAGGAGCTTCACATATTTTGAACCAATCACCATTGTGCTCCTTTGATACCGCCGTTGCTGCTCGATCCATTGCCGAAGACCACGTGCAGATCGAGGAGCCCAGTCGAGGCCACGACAGATCTGTTCTGAGTCCGCTCGATTTATCGTCGTTACTGCTTGATCCACGCCGTCGTCAATTGCTGCCGTGAGAACCGCCATGGCCGACCCTCCTCGCTGTGTCGCCGGAACTATTCGTGACCGCCACCGGAGCTGGTCGTTCTACTTGTCGGATCTGTGACTGAGATGAGGCCTGAGCGTGTGAGAGGGAAGAGAGAGAGGTTGATTAGGGATTCATAGTTTTTAGATTGTGTTTTTTTTTTTAAATAAAAAATTTAGGGGCTTGTTTGGCTGGAGTAACACTAACTGTTGTGAGGGTATATTGGTCTTTTCACATGAAATTAACGGTGTCATAGATAGAATAGTGTTTTGCATAGTTTAAGGGGGATAATGTGTCAAGAACCAAAGTTTTAGGGATATATCTGTTTTAAGTGCAAAGTACGTAGGGATTATTTGTAATTAACTCTTTAAAATACAATACTCAAATTTTGCGAAAGAACAATAAGACACCTCTCTTGGAAAAACAGACTTTCAAATGTACACTCTATTTAATTGGCAGAAGACACTTGAATTTGAGATGGTATGGAGCTAAGTATCTACCTTCTTTTATAGGAGATTTCATGGCAGCTAACATTGTCCAACAATGGACAAATGTCCTCCATGTGTCATGCACTCATGAGGTCATGCACATGAAGAAGGCTTGACAAGTGTAGACATGCATGCCAAATTCATGCATGACAAGTGTAGACATGATTGCTTTGTTCCAAACCATCCCAAATTCAAGTGTCTCCTCCCAATTAAATATAGTGTATATTTGAGAGTGTGTTTTTCCTATTTTCAAAAGAGAGGTGTCGTATTGTTCTCCCTTTTTTAAATTAGAGAATATCGTATCTCCAAATATATTGTGAAGCTCTTCCACTTGCCTGTGATTTTCACTTATATTATTTTGGGGGGTTCTTCATGTAAAATTTGGTGTCCAATTTCGATTTGATTTTGATTTCATATCTCCTATTGTTTTCACTTTGGGTCATTTCAATCTTAATATTATTTTGGTAATTAAGTATGTGAATCTATCCTTATTAGCTGTTTAATTCCCTTGACACTTGCTTCATGATTCAGATCATCAACATGCCTGGAAATCCAAATGCTGTTGCTGAGTGCATGGAGGCCCTGTTGCCTGCACTTAAACATGCATTAAAGCAGATAAAGGGAGACAAGAGAGAGAAACATCCCCGACATGTTCCTCATGCACAAGCAGCACCCGTGGATTCATGGGAACGCAGCTATAAGTTGGCATCTGGCAGTGGCACAGAGACTGGTTGTTCTTGTTCTCACTAAAGTATTTTTTTAAATGAGAAACCATATGTTTTTTATTTGTTATGCAGCTCCGTCTGATAGATGTCAACCTATCTACACCTTTAATAACTGCTGTTATATTATAGATTTTGTTCCAATACGTTGCCACTGCTGTTTTAGTTATTTCATTGCTTTGCCATCAATCAGTTATGGTATATATATTTTTCTCATTTAAATTTTGCTAAATACTCTCTCTGTCTTAAAATAATTGTCAATTTTTAGTTAAATTTTTGTCTGTCTTGTTTCATTTTTAGGGAGTTAGATATGCATAAATTATCAATAACATCCATGTAATAAGTTTGTTAGAACACATATCAATAGGGAAAAAGAGTTAATATACAACAATAAGGTCTCCTTAATTTTTCTCAAAATAGAAATAAGAATATTTATTTTGGGACGAGAGAGTATTAAATTACAGTTTGCATTGGCATAGTGCTGTCCCCACCGTCAAAATTAGGTAGAATATATCCAGGGAGTAGGGGCATGTGGTTATTAAAGGGAATTGTTGCCTCTCATGAAGGATTTTCTGACAAATAAGTATGTCTGCGAGAAAGCAAATCTGTAACATTAGTGTCTGAGTGTCTTGAATTCACTAAATTAAAAGGTGAGCAAGCAATACATAACAAGTAATCAGTTTGTTGCTGTTTCAATTGTTTTCTTATTCCTTGCAACCTGTGGTTACTTGCCTATGAAGGGCAGATGCAGATTTGAGATAAAGTGAAAAAAAATGGTGAATTTCTTGTCTCTTGCTGAGAGGGTTTCCAAGAAGATAGCAACAGTGTTTATCTAAAAGTTGTAGGATGAAGAAATTATATATTGGAGAAGCTCTCTTTTGTGGGATTGTGTAGGATTATCCCGAGGATGGAGAGAGAGTTCCTTGGAGGAATGATGAAATCATTGTCAATGCACGTTTTGGCTGGTAGCTTGGAACTAGATGCCCAGCTCCTCTGATAGTAACAAATGTCAATCCTTCATATGTCTCCACATACCATCCAACCTGTCACCATGATAATTTCATCAAATCACACATCTAATGATTTTTTTCCTATACACTGATAGCATTAGATTGAACTATTTGAATTTATATCCGGCTGTTTTCTTTCTAGGTTGGGTTAAATATATAATGATTTTCTTAAAAGAATAATAGGTGAATAATATAGATATAGAAGAGTAAGAGAGACTGTAAATGAAAATCAGAATCAGAATCATGTTATTACCTCGTCGTCAGCATACCATGAATGCCAAGCATTCTTGACAGAAAGCTTGAGGCTGTTTATTGAGTATCTGGATGATGTTACTGGCACTCTTGCATCTATATCACCACTGCAGAGAAAACATCACCCAGCAATTGTTAGAGCAAATTACTATTATATTTATATAGCACACAATTTTAGTTCCTAGATCTATAAAAGACCATTTCAGGTATGGTGCTGGTTCTTTTCTGTTGGTGAACTATGAAGGATCAGAGCTGCTGACAGAAACCACAACTCAATTAAGGTATGGCAGCATTATTTATTAGACAAGCGCTTCCCTTTTTGTTTGTTTTAGGATTTAATTTATGAGCTGTAGACATGGTTCAGTCTTGATCTTCTATAATTTATTATATATGATGGTCTCATATGTTGAAGGTTGGCTTCCAGCTCCTAAAATTGCTTTCCTTTTTCGATTCAGTATGACAGATGATATGAATTTATCATTAATAAATCTCAAGTCATCTCAGGTTGAGTATACTTCGTCTGGCAGGTCTGATCCAATCATTCTTTGTTTGTATTGCTCATTTGGTTGTAATTTTTAGTAGGATATACTTCATGCTTGCCTGTATATCCACACTCTCATGCCACTTGCCATGAGACTCTTGATAATGGGTAGGACTGTGGTAGGCTTATCAGTCCAGTTATAAAGTCTGCACATTAGTCTTCTCAATGATATAATAGTATATTGCAGTTAGGTTTGTTGTATTTCTTATTCCATGTAGGCTTAGGGGTGGTGTCACTTACAATTTAATAGGTGACTAGCAGATATTATTTGAGAATTGCACATTGAAATTCTTTGTTTGCATGAGCATGCAAACTTATTGCAACTCCTGATACAATCTCACATTTTAGGTACTGAACTTTGTAATTGATGGGCTATCTCATGATAGTGCTGATGTACGAACTGCAGCTTGTATGTGCTTGAAAAATATCTCTCGTTCAGTCAAGGTTCGCATAAGGGACATTAACTACTGATATTCAAAATTTTATTTTATATTATTGAACTTTTGTTAATAACTTGTTCTTCAGAATCTTAGTGCAGGTCATTTTATGAATGAAAACATTATCATTCCCTTGGTTCGGCTTTTGGATGATGCCTGTTCTTCTATCCAGGTTCGTATTACTTATGTTTCCGCACTCCATGTTCCCTTGCTTTTTAGCTTTACACTATCTTTGGAATGAAGTGTATTATGGGGGATAACTCATTCTTAAATGGCATGATTTATGAAACTTAAGGGAAATGGTAATCCCAAGTTGCTTGGTTTAGGGAATGATTAGCTATAAACATTTGAAGGAGTGTACTATCATTTATGTTTTCCCTCTTTTGGTGCTTATTTGGCAGAACACATACAAGAAAGATGATTTAGCTGTTGTGATTACCAATAAGGTCAAACTTATTGGTATAAGATGTTTAGTGACATTAACGATGTGAGTTAAACCATTTTTGTGAAGGAGATTTGGATTATTAAGACTTGGCAAACACTATTTGTTTTGCTTATTGTCAGTGGATACAGCGCATGCATTTTATTCTTTATTATGTTTTGATATTTCAGGTTATGGTTGATTACTAAGTGGTTAGTATTATGGAATAATAAATCATGAGAATGAACTGTATATGACTACAGAACCAATGTTTATCTCAACGTTTAACAAAGAAAAATAGTTTTCATTATATGCTGATAAAAAAGTTTCCATTAGAGCTCATAGGTGATTGACAGACCAGTCGACCTCCAGATATGTTTGGGTTGCATATTACAATGATGATGGTGTATCTCTCCCTATCTGTCATGAGCATCTGACTTTTTTATTTATAAATATGTATTCCTACAATGATCTATTTTTCAGGTTGCTGCTCTTCGCGCTATAAGCAACATAGTGGTTGACTTTACAACACACAAGTCCACATTTATACAATGTGGAGGTGTCAAACAGCTCGTTCAGCTATCAAAATCAATGGATACAGCTGTCAGGTTAAATTCTTTGTGGGCTTTGAGGAACTTGATATTCCTTGCAGACAACAGGTCTAAAGAAGGGATACTGTTGGAGCTCACTGTTTTCTCTGTAGCAAGCCTTATCTGTGGTAACATTGCATTATAATTGTAGTAGTACAATTATTGATTTGACATTGAATGGAAAGCATTCCCTGATTTCACATTACATTTTAGATCCTGAGCCTTGTGTCCAAGAGCAAGCTCTGGCAGTTGTCCGCAATCTTGTTGATGGATGTATAGACTCGGTTGAGTATGTATTCGCTGAAGAAGGTGTTATATTAGATGCTGTTGGGAGGCAATTGCAGAGTGCTTTGGGAGCTGAAATTGGGATACAGGTTAGAGATCTATTTAGTGAAATTTCTAGAATGTAAAATGCTAGTATATTAGATACTTGTTTAAAGGTTGACAGCCACAAGGACTTAACAATGATAGATAGTTGTGACTTCAAATGTGATGTGTGACCCCCTATTTTAAGAGATAAATACCACTGAGAATTGCTGTGACTTGTATTTATTTTTTCATTTAAAATAATATACTATTAAATTGGCATGGTTGATCTAGAGGGTAAAAATCACATTTTGTCACTGAAATGTCACTGTGCTCATTCTTCCATTTGCTTTGGAGAGAAGTCATTACTAGAGACTCCAGAGAAGATATGTATCACGCAGAGTCATAGGTTCATAGATGCACATGTTTTATCCGCGAGGAACAGTGATTGGTGGATGACATCAATTGTTCAGGACTTCCTGTTCTATTGTAGAATGTGACATGGGTTAATGCACGATAATGAGGTGGACTCTTGATGTGGCACTCTAGCCAAGTGCACATGTGGTTATATATTGGGTATAGTGCAAGGAAGAAAATAGTACAATTGGATTATATAATATAATTTGATTTGTCTAAATGGTGAGTTCATCTGCTAGCTTTAGAATTTGTATGTTGATATTTCGCGTAGGAGATTTGTAAATAGCTCATCTCTCTTGCTAAAGTCGTCCTTTTTAGGTCAGTTACAGAAGTCATTTTAATTTAAACTTGACTTTGATACCTAGTTCAGATTGAATAAATGACAAATGTACATTTTTTAACAGTGATCTCAGGTTAGACGTTTTAGCTGCTTTAAAAATCAAAAGCGAACTCATTTTATTATTGGCCATAGTATTACGGTCCTCAAAGCCATTTATTTCAACATTATGTAAATAGTTTTTTTTTTTTCCTTCACTTTATTCTATGCCTCTTTGATGGCTTTAGCCAGTTCACTGAAATGCTGGATCAAGTTAAGCTGTTCTCTTGGGATATCCATCCAATTTTGGTTTCATTCATAAGAATCCCAAGTATTTAGTAGTTTACAAATTGAGAATCTTTTGTATAATTGATTTATATGTCTAGTAATCATTTTCTATAACAGGCCTTGCGTCATGTCAGGCATTAGCAATTGATACTTGCCATCTTATGAATATATTTTGCTGTTCAACCATTTAAGTCCATGACATGTAGAATATGTTTATACATCTTCATTATGTCATATGTGATAGTTTGACATGCAAACGTGTTTATGAGATAAAAACAAATCAGTTTTGAAAACGTGCTTTTCTCTTCTATCTAGTTGAACTTATGCAACCACATCGTTTATTGGTTTCAGTTTCTTAAGTGAATTATATGATAGCCGCATGTATATCATTTAATGTTTCACTTTCGTACATCGGTATGATGCATGCTATATTTCTATAATTTGAGAGATCTTCATACCAATTCTGTGTCTAAGTCAGGCATCAATTATCTGCTTCTTAACATTTTTATTTTCCAAACAAATGAATTTTATCTTAGGCAACAATTTAGAAACTACAATGGGGATGATTCATGATTTGATAGCATAAACTACTTGAATTTTGTCGCCAATGCTGATACACCTAGAGTTGGATATGCTATTAATATTTGAGGAGTTGATACTCCATCCCAAAATGAGTGTCTTGTTTCTCTAAGAAATTGGGCCAAAATGACTGTCTTTTCTTTTTGGGACAATAGTTTGATATGAATTAACAATAATATCCTTTCAATAAGGTAGTAGAATTCCTTGAATATGTTACATCAAATGCACGTGGGGGTGCATGGGTGGAAAACTCACTTATCCTTAATTTTTTCCCAAAAAAGAATAAAAGCCCCTCATATAGCACTTGAATCTGGGGTTTGGACACATAGTTAGTAAATGTACTTTAAATATTTTTAACAAGGTATGTTAATATTTTTTGTGAGATACATCATTAGTATGCAATGCAGATACATTTATTAGTGGTTGTGTTGGCACTTCTAAATACACGTGAGATCCTTATGTAATAATTTTAAACTTCTGACTCAGAATGGGAACTATGCACTTTATGGACTATTTGTTTTATGTATAAGCTTTGTTACAATATGTCAATAACTGTATTTCATGACTGAAGGATATAGGTGATACTCTTGCATTTTTCTTGATTCATCTATCATGACTGTTCATGATAGAACTATGTAGAAGAAATGGTTAGGGCTCAGATTTTTAGTTCTATTTGTTTCTATTTTTTTTAATAATAGATATCTGTTTTCACTTTTATGTAGGGAATGTATGTTCTCTGCAATGTGGCAAGTGGAAGTGAGCTACATAAGGATGCTGTCATGCACCAACTATTTCCAAAAGCTGACAACAGCAGCCAATCATTTATGATCAAGCTTTTGCAGAGTAATGACAGCAGATTACGGACAGCTGTTTCCTGGACCATCATTAATCTCACTTCTCCATCAAGTCCTGGTGCATTTGGTCGGGTTGTAAAACTACGAAATGCTGGCGTGATTTCTCAGTTAAAGAACATGATCAATGATCCTTGCATTGATGTAAAGGTCATTAATAGATGAAGTTTTGGCTATTATGCTTTATTTTCTTTGATTCGTATGCTAAATCATATCTGGTTCTCTATTTGCTGCAGCTTCGTGTAAGAACTGCGCTAGGGCAGTCTATGACATTGGGTGTTAATCCAGCGTGATTTGTCATCATATATTGAAAAAAACAATGAAGAGGAGATACCTGTTCAGTTTTTCCTCGCTTCACCTTTTTGTAAGATATAATATAGCCATTGCTGTACCAGCTTACAACTACCTGGTACGTAATCAAAGGTTTTCTGTTCGTCTCCATTTTTTTGTGATACTATGTGATGAGTATACAATTGATCAAAGTTTCTAACATCTCATTCGTTGACTGATATATCATTTTCATCATCAAATATATAATTTTTCATGAAATCCAGTGTTGATTATGATTAAATTTGAAACATCTTTTTTTTTTTTTTTCCAATACAAAGTAATCCAATATACAATTAGATATCCAGCTTTGGGAAATGATTGGGACTGTTTATCTTTGTATTTACTCTTTGGTGTGTGTTTTGAAATATGTTGTATATATGCTCTATGTGCTACTCTGTAATGAACATCACTATTCACTACTTTGAGGTGAACTCGTAAGTTTCATATTCATCGTTTTCTAACTTGTTCCTTTGACAGGTAAACACATTGCTTGCAGTTTTTCCTTAAAAAGAGCAATGCGGGAGCTAAATTTCTCTTTCCGTTCTGGTGACCAGGTTAACATACAAATATCAATTGCTGTGATGTATTTTGTATCTGAATTTTGTTGTTATATTTAAATGATCCTTGTTGTAGTTTAAACTCTTTCTGATATGAATATATACGTACATTACCTGTCGAATATTTGTATGAATTATCATATATTTGAACTTGATGGTTTCAGCTGCAATACATGAGTTGAAAGAATTGTCTCTTTGGGGGCTGAAATTGATGGCCACTGAACATGGATAGGAGGGAGGCAGGGTTAAAGAAGCCGAGCTAACTAACACATCCCAACTCGCTTTCTTGATAAAGAGAGGTGAGGCTGACTATAATTATAAACTGACCCTTAATTAGTATTCTACTAGTCAGACTTAATTGCCGAGTATTTCAACAACCTGGCGGTTCTTCTACAAGTGTCTCAATAGCAAAACCTAGTGAATGCCGTCCCAACTTTCTGCTGGATTTGTAATGTTACTTTATCGATCGATAAAAGTAGGTTGGGCCAGGGTGCATTGTTTTACAATTGCCAACACTGCATCTGAATTGTGTCCAATTAACAGCCTATGTTTCTAATTTAGATTGACAGCCATTTGTGCTTCACAAGATTTTAAATTTTCTCTTAGAAATTAAGTTGTTTGAACTATCTAAAATGATGAGGAGTATCATATTGATATACACAATTACAGGGTACAAATATTAAACACTTTGTTATCTGTTCGTGAAAAACAATATAAATGCCATGGAATCCCAACCACTAACATCTCAGTCTCAGGCTCAGCCAATCTTCTCTGTGTCATCTGAGGGCCATATCACTGTCTCCATGAGGCGTTCGCGCATCAGCTCCAAGTTCTCGTCAGAGATCTCTTTGTAAATTTGAGCATGGTCGCATTTCTATAACACAAATGATAAATCAAACAAGTGTTTTCGGTTTTGCATTTCAATTTTGGCAAAATGAAACCTACCTTGATCCATTTCCCATACAGATGTAGCCTTGTCACCATTACTCTCTCGGCAAGATCACGCTTCTCCTGTAAACCAAAAACACACTCATTTCGGCTTAACTTTGAGACTAAAATGGAGCTGTGTGTTTGCTAGAGTAACTAACTAACCAACCTTTCCAAGGTTACGAAGGAAGCGCTTCCCGTCACCGGGTTTATTTGATACGACGAAACTGCCAGTGTGGGAATTGAAGGTTTAGACTTTATATAACTAGAAAAATGAAGAGACAATCAAAGATGGTTTTGAAGGCATGACTTACTCATAAAACCACCTATACTCTGTGGGGTTCATCTCATAGAGCTGGTGAAGAACTGTCCTCACAGCCTTGGTGGTAAAATTATTCACAATTTGCTGCACTCATATATTTTTGTCATCATATAAGAAACTACTGGGACAATACATAAGTAAACGAAGGGAAAATACCAAATCTGGTATCTAAACTTTCTTTCACCAAAAAAAGTTCAAAAACTTTTAGATATTGACTCAATTCTTGTTTAGACACCAAATTAAATCGAAATACGAATGTTCAAGTACCAAACTGGAGTCGAAAATAGAATGATTACCCTTTTAACATCCTCAAAAGTGTCCTCATATTGGCCTCCAAGCTCATTGACAATCGACAGCCTCCTGCCCTTGCTCTGCTTCCTCAAACTGTGATTGGCATTACTACTACTGGAGAGCACTCTGGTTGATGAATCAAGAAACGAAGTGGACAACTCAATCGGCCGCCGGAGCAGCTGCCTCTTGGCCACCGAATTCCTGTGCAACCCCAAATCTCCGGCAACAACAACACTAGTCTTGAGACCCATAGTGGTGGCAGCAGTGGGGAGCGAATCCAAGCACAAGCAGGGACAAGTGTGCGACTCCACCACCGATGTCGACAAAGCCCCCACCATTATCAACGTTTTGGGGGCTCGATTCCACAAACCAAGAGATACCCACTACAGGAAACTGGAAAAGCTCAAGTGGGTATCCAACAAAATCGGAGATTGACGAGTAAACTGGATCGAAGAAGAAGAGGCTATGGTGGGTGGTGTGTAGAAAGTGGAATTGGTGATTTGATTATAGAAGGTGAAGGTGGTTCCACCAGACAAAAACTAGAGGTCTAAAATTGTCCACACTCCATTCCATTTGATTTTACACAAGAATCCAAAACCTAAATGAACCCACCTGGACGTGTTTCTGGTATTCTAAATGGGTGAATCACAAGAAACGTTGATTTTGTTTGATTTGATAGCAACTCTCTCTCTCTCTCTCTCTCTCTCTCTCTGAAGCAGTCTTCTAAACGGAAGTGTTGTTCATTTTGTTAGCTTTTTCTTGACCATTCCCTGTTTTCTAAATGTCTTCCCATTGCCGTTACATTACCAATCAATGGTGAAACATGGGCTTGCACATGCACATGCACATGCACAACAATATTATTATTCATGTTTCATGTTTCAAGATTCAACTACCATGAACAAACTTTTGTTGACTATTATTGGTGAACTACAAGTCTCGTCATTCACAATTGGATTTTGATTGGAAGATTCTCCCAACTTGTTTCAATCACAAACTACTATTTTGCTTCCTCTTCCCCTATCTATTGTCTTACGTTTCTTCAACTTTTCTTTTACCTTCCAAACCCTCCTTTCTT
>JAYMTE010000362.1:0-19124 GCA_036897545.1 Pelargonium fulgidum
ATAACTTAGGCTACCATTAGCATCACATTTCAATAATTGAGAGTTAATCAAGGATAAAAATCTCACCTTCCATTCAAATGGTACCAAGTTTCAAATATTCTTTTACAGTCTACTGCTACTACATATCCAACACACCAAATTCGAACACACACAACACTAAAAATGATATTACAACTTTCAAAACTACTCAACTAGTCTCAACTGACATTTATTTCTATTAGCAATTAGTTTTTCCACATTCTAATCACCTAGAATAGTCGAGGCTCCTGCTCCTGCTCCTGCTTGGGCTGCGGCTAGGGCTCCTACAGCCATAAGGTGACCTCGAGTAAGACCGACTTCTGTACCTCCCGTCTCTGGGTGAATTTGACCTAATACCAAAACAGTTTGTATCACAAATCAACTTTCCGAAACTCTTAAACTAAAGATTAAAACAGATTTATATATAACAAACTGACATCATCTTTTAATGACTTAAAAGGATGCAGGGCTATGCCATACATGTTTAAGCCTTGAGGCATACCTTGAGTAGCGCCTTCGCCTAGGAGAAAAATCATCTGGGCTACGAGAATAAGATCGCCGCCTATCACGAGGCGATCGTGAATAACCAAGTGGAGAACGCCTGCGGTCATATGACACGCTCCTGCAACAGTATCAAAATCAATCAAACAAGATATTTGAAGAATGACAGTCACAAAACATCAATTGAACAAGATTATATTATAGACATGCATTTCAACAGTTTCTATGGTCCTTGAAATGGCAGTATTTAACCCCCAACAGCACATGCTAATCGAATACCTCACAAAATTATTGATGACATTTGCTACTAACATTCTGCAAAATCACAAATTAACATACACTACCTGACTCGGTCTCTAGCCCTCATTTCAGAAGGCTTCTTCCTATTTTCCTCTGCAAATACAACCGTCAGTTCCCTACCAAGAAGGATCTGACCATCCATATGATATTTGGCATCCGCAGCATCTGCTGGGTCGACATACTGAACAAATCCAAAACCACGTGGCTCCCTGCAGTATAAACATGTCAGAGTAGGAAAGAAAAAAGAAATAGTATGAACAGGTGCAGTCATACATTCAGGACTTGTATCCGTTGTTAAATCATAAATGTAATCCTCCATCCAGAATCATATGAAGTACATTTTCCAGGATATATACTTCATAGTAAAAACAATCATGTGGCAGCTAACCTTGTGGTGGCCACTATTTTAATTTGAGTTGATTTTCTTCAAGACTTGAAAATCTTCAACTAGTATGTTCATACCCACCTTCCCTTCACCTTCATGTACATTAAGATCATCTTGAACAGTAGTACTCTAATTACTCGATGGAATACTCGGTGGTGTCTTCAACACTTCCAATGAAAACAACCAAATTCCCATAAACCAATAGTTGATAAATATTTTCAAATGACCATATCACAAAATAATCAAGACTCAAGAGAAGACAGAGAGAAGCAATTTCACTAAGTCAAACATATGAAATAATAATAAGAAGGCAAGTGAACAAGATCCTATACAATTCATAAGATTCTACCACATGCTTTCACAGTTTCACTAGAATAATAAAGCATACCGAGTATAATAATCTCTAGGCAAATAAACATCCTTAAGACGACCAAATTGCCCAAAAGGTCTGCGCAAGTCTTCTGGCCTGCATGCATCAAAGATAAGCAGAAGTTAAGAGCCAAGCAAATTTTAATGGACCTGTGATCTGAATGAAAGTTAAGAGAACGAAAGGCTAAGGGGGCAGTTTAGCTGTGGAAAACTGTTTCCATTTCCATTCTCAATTCTTTTCCTTTTTCAATTTACTGGTTTCTGTGGAAAAATGAGAAAACATGTTTCATATGTCTCATTTTCTATATTTTCTGATTCTTTTTCTTTTAATTTCAAAACCAAGCCTAGCCCAACTCTTAGCAAATAATGCACCCCATCGTTACAAACCCTAAATTCTAATTCTATGCCCTTCATTAATTCTATTTCAAAAACAATTCAACTGAGTTTTCTATTTCTACATCAATTTAGGAGTATAAAAAACACAGTCATCCAAGTGATTTCCAATTGTGCATTTGAAAATTGAGCAACTCAACATGATTTCCAATATTTTCTGGAAAACTTCCAATTGGCCCCAAGAATTCTAATAATATTTTTCAAATATTACTAATTTCTCAGTCTCCTTGGCCAACAGTTAAGTATTCAAACAGCAGAAGAATTTGACTTCATGTGAAAAAGCTGAAATGAAAAGCCTAGTCATGCCTAAAATAAACATATCAATAATCAAATTCACCTACCAAGGCACATGTCCTTCAAAACAAGGTTCACATTGCCTGTATACCGGCAACATTATGTTCCTACAAATAGCTACACTTTCCCAACGAAAGCATCAAGAAAACGAACCTGCAGTCATGGCGAAGATTGCGAACAAGAAGACTTGTTGGGAGGTCTCTGCCATGCCCCCTATAATGATCCCTAGGGCTAGGGCTCCGATATTTCCTGCTATAAGTCCTTGGGGGTGAAGGACTGGGGCTGTAACTGTAACTTCTGCCCCTCATTTGCAAATCTATGAACAATATAGACCAAAAAAACACTATATCATGTTTTCACACAAAAGACAGAGAAAGCTCTCAAATAGGCAAAGCATGGATTCTGATGCCAAATAGAACCATAGAAGCAGTTAAGGCAAATGTGAACGAGTATATATCAAAGTTGAGGCCCATAATTTACTCAAGCTTGAGAAGCATAAGGAACCAACAGAACATATTCATAATAAAACATCTTATTACATAACATGGATATAAAAGCATATTATCCGTTCAAAATTAAACATACATAAATTTTACATATTAGTTTATATATATAATTCAGACATACAAATCCGTACAAAACGTAAGATAAAATATGAATTTCCTGGCCTTTTCAATATCTAAGGCCCTGACTCACAATCGGCGAGAGGGAATTAAAGCCATGAAACAAGTATCCAGAAAATCAATTATCTACGCTCAAAACTGCCAACGTTAAGCTCATAAAGGTGATTTACACGGAATCGAAGATGACTAATAGTATTTTTTTCAATCAGAACAGTAAAATCTAAGACTATCAAATAAATGTCAGCAGATCGGCGATTTTCTAGAATTGATCAAAGCAAAACATCAATTGAACAAACGATAATTCACTCGCGAAGGAAAATAGATAGACGATCTAATTCGTAGGCATAGAAAAAGGGAGATACCTGAAAGACGATGAAGAGTCTGGTTCCGGAGGCGGCGGCGACGACGAAGAACAGTCTGGAAGCTTTGGTGTCTCTGTTTCCTTGGTTTGATTTCAGTGGATGTCTCCGGTCTAAAGAAGGCGTGTTATATAATATTTCGAGAAGGTTCTCTGATGGGCAGGTTGTGATCCTCTGAACTCGTACGCCAATGGATTCTTCTGGAACTTCCAAATGCTAAAATCGCGGACTCAACAGGACAGAAAAAGAATGAATGAATCAACGGTACATAATTAGTCTGTGTTGTGTGTCTCCTTAGGCCCAATCTGATATAGATTGGGCTTGAAATGTCCAGTTAGATTTAATGGGCCATGAGACAAGGCCTCGTTAGGGTTTGTTTTCTTATCAGGAAATTGAAATATTATTGATGTGTTTTTCGTGGACTTGAGAGTCAAAAAGTCAACAGAATGGGATCGGTGTTGGGCGAGTCAAGATGGTCCCATATGACGACTCCGTGGAGTCACCTGATTTCGATTGTGGACGCATTGGGGCTCATGGGATGGTATTTGTTACAACGGGATCTTGATAACTAGTTGCACTCACATGTGGCATCAAATTGGAGGATAGCTCATAGCGGCGTTATGGTGCGCATGATAATCTTAAGCTTAGTGTTGGGCCTAGTCACGTTAAATCTACTCACTAGTTGACTCACTCAAATCATCTGCCCAAGCGAGGCGGGTCACATGTAGCACCCGTCTAGGAGAAATGATTCAACCAACCAAGTGGGCTCTTCTCGTGAGTGGAGCGGTGCCAAAGAACACGACCTTAATCTGGACTCTTGAGTGCATGGGAGATAGTCTTCTTTTCTTACATATCTCAACTATTTTATAGATCCATCATTAGTTCATATTGTCTCACTTTTCTATTCATCTTTTCTCAATGCTATTCGCTTGTAATAATGAATGTTCTTAGCCTTTCGAAAAACTCAATTTGAGTGTCTTTGAACTAAGCACACTTTGATCGGCTTTCGTTTTGATTTTAGGTTTGAAAATGGATGAGCCCCTTGGTGGACATCAAATATTAGGCAAGACTTATGATTTTCCACTTATCATTGCATAAGTTCGGAGTTGGCAAGGAAAACAAGTAAATATATTATATATGATTCATCTCTTGATACAAAATGTTCGGAGGCCCACGAGGGCACAATTGAATTATCGATTACAGAACATAGATTGGATTTAAGCTTACCAATCAAAAATGGGAATCAATAACTAATTCAAGCCATTGTGCTCTCAACATATTCCATGGCCTTCCTCTTCACAGATTCGATCCGTGCTTCATCGCCTGTAGACTTCTCATATTCCAAATACTTTTTGAATAAGAACTGTAACAAATCCAAACGATAAAGCACAAATGTAAGCATAACGACGACATAAATATTAAAGGTATCACTTTATTTGACAAAATCTAGAGCTACAGCATTACATACTTTCATCTTTTTTGGCGGGAGGCTCAAACTGACCGCCCTTTCAAATAGTGCACGTATCAAATCCGCGTCTCCCAGTCGAATTTCCTGTTGAGTCGAAAAAAGAATGTAAGGTTTGACTTTTGAGTGAAGGATTTTGTAAAATAAAACGTCTTAAATTTGACGGTGGGAAGTGTACTTGGTCGAGATAGATGCTCCACAAGTCTGTCCTCTTTGGATACTCTCGCAATATTCCTTCAAACATGGATCGACCTCTATCGGGAACGCCACATTTGAACTCAAGGATGGCTGTCTGTGAAATGAATTTTATATGCTTGTGTCGTGGAAGGCATAACAAAGCTCGGTTCACAACAGCCTGAACCCCATCCTTGTTTTGCTTCATGAGCCACTGAGCACGCCTCAACCAAACCTGCAAATGTGAATTGATTAGACGCAAGACATGCAGGATCGGCATATACCACATGAATAAAGCAGACTGCAGATGATAACTGATAAACACACAATACCTTGCACGACTGCTTGAACTTCTTGCACATTTTGTCGAGAAGGTCATCCACTAACTTATGCTGTTCGGTCCTTTCATACATTCCCAAGAGCGACAAATGGACCTTTTTGGGATCACAATACTGTAATGCTCTCTGAAATATTTTCAATACAGCCTCCTGGAGAGAGAAAAATAAATTAATAAAACCATGTTGTAATGAAATTAAGTTGAGAGAACCAAAACAAGTGTGTTACCTCTGGAGGATTTCCATATTCGTTTTCCAAATTGAAATAAGCAACCCAAATATTTAGCTTCTCATTCTCTTCTCGAATGTTTATTGTTCTCAAAGCCCTTCAAAAGAAAACAACGTTGGATTTAATTAATATAGGAGAGAATTTGTAAATACACGTGATCTTTGTTAACTCCCAAGCAACTAGTTTAGATTATACCTTTCTGCAATTGAGCGAGCTTTCTCCACGTCGGCCATAGAGAGCATGAAGGCCATGTACTTTATCCAAATAAAACTACTATTAGGAGAGCTTCTAATCAATTTCTCAAAATCATCAGCAGTCCTCGGGATATCCTTCTCCAGAAGCCTTTCCTCTGCAGCTCTAATTTCTTGCTCTCTGCAGAGAACAATTTTGATGATGTTAGTTGCAGAAAACTAGTCCGTAAGTCAAGATCTATAAAACTGAACAAGATTAAAAGTTACCTATCGTCCTTTGCCTTTTTCTTCGCCAGCCTCTTGTTCTTCTCACCCATGGCATCTGACACGTCAACATGCTCCTTCTTTTGACTGGCCACATTATCAACGACATCAACGATGGAGTGCTCAATATCATCAAGAGTCACCTCAAGAGGAGGAACGGAAGCCCTTGAATTTGCTTGTGCAAGAACAGGAAACTCGTGATTGTCAAGTTCAATATCCATGCTATGAATCCCATTCAGACTACTACCTTGAAGCGTCGAGTTGCTTCCAACCATGAAATCATTTTCCCCATCAGAATCATCAGACTCTTGATTTAAAGGTACTATAGTGTCATCATCATCCACAATATACGAAGACTTGCATCCAAGAGAAATCCGGTTTCTCTCCTTGTCCACCTGATTAAAGATGTACAAAACATTCAGCAATAAAAAGATAATTACCATGCAGAATCATCAATCCACAGACAAGATTCAAGTATGATTGATTTGAGTCAATTGAAACAGGACGAAAGAGTTAATTTCAACAGGTCTATAGAAACGTAGGTTCAACCTTCAATATCTTAGCTTTTACTCTTTGTCCTGCTCTATATTTAGTTTCAATGTTGTCGACTGGATTATCTGAAAGCTCAGAAACATGGCAAAGCCCAACCTACAAAAGAGCATAAATTCATCTGTTAAAACAAGAAGAAAAACTACTCAACAATGTAAAAGCACTTTGGAGATGGACATTCCAATTTAACGTGATGCCAATAAAAAATAAAAAAAAGAGATATAAGTATATAAGATGTTTAAGAAAACTTCTGGAATGGGCAATGCCAACTAAAACACAGAATATTCCACATCAATCATCAAAATAAATTCTACAAGGCAACAAAAAAGATTTCAAGTGAAACTTTAATTCCTACCATGTTTGTGTTGTCAATTGTGATAAATAAACCATATATCTCCACCCGTTTAATCTTTCCAGAAATGATCTCCCCAACATGCAGACTGCTTATATCATTAACTTCAGATTTCGATGCAGCACTTCCTCTCCCTGTCTTCAAGGTAACTTCAATTCGCTTTGATAAGGGTTCCACAGATAAGACCCTGCAATACAGCTTCTTAGCATCGCATGAAACCGAAAATGTATACAATAAGATAAAATAAAAGAAATTTGCAATTACCTCCCAGATACAAGCTTTCCAACCGGGAATTCTTTTTCAGGATCATCAATAAACTGGTCAGACAAATTTGATAGGAGAACTTTTGCATCAAGCTTCCGAGAAAGCAAAATGAAACATCCTTTTGACATAACATTCTTAATATAGCCCTATAAGAACCACAAAAAGAAAATAAATAATTAAAGAAACAAGCAAACAGAATACTAAAAGCCAAATAGCAAGAATTACAAAAAGAAAATTTGAGCAACCACCAACATAGTTGAATACCATGCAAACAAAGACATTATTATATTGATTAAAAAAAAAAACTAAATTTAAGTGCAATACAGAGAGCTAATAAATACTAAGGTAGCATTTGGATTAGAATTTTGTTCAAGAATGAAATAAAGAATTGAAATGAGAATGAGATTCTCATTCTTCATGTTTGGATTAAAGACTTTCGGATCATGAGATTGACTTTGTAATGAGATTCTCATTTGCAGTCCTATTTTATATTCTCATTCTGTTACAATTGTTTTTTTTTTTTAACTCAAACGCTGCCTAATAGTATTAGTAGGTAACAACAGGATGGCTTTCCCTGTTAATAACAAAAAGGTTCTGGAAGGTAGTTTGGAAATGGTTAGAAGTTATAACCAGGTAAATGGTAGAGAAATTCAGATGAAAATCAAAGAAAATCTTCAATATTTATGTCTAACTGACAACCACATGCTGACAAAACACAATGAAATTAAATTAAGAGAAATATGGAAGGATTAATTAACACAGTACCTGTACAGTCATATTGGGATGAACATCCTTGAGACTTTCCACACGCTTATTAGGAGCGTCTCTGCAAATTTAAAAGCATTTCCACATTCAATAGTTTAAAAGTAAAAGGTAAGCAAGCTGCAAGACTAAGTAGGAAGTGATGAAAATGCTTAAGGTTGATATGTGGTAACACCAAGAAGGATAAGATCACGAATGAGATTATCCAAGGTAGAGTTGGGATAACTTATTGAAAATAAAAGAAGAGAAAACCGTTGAGGGTAGGGGCAAGCTTAGATTAACATGGAAAGTAGTATTGAGAAAAGACATAATAACAAATGGGCTAAACATGAGATAACATTAGATAGGATGGAGTGGAGGAGAGGAATGTGAACAGGGTATCCCAAAAAATGTATTGCTAAAGGATTCATGCAGCCAGCACCAACATTATTAGGAAATGGCTTGTTTGGTGTGGTTAAAGCGTTAAACTCATATCACAGACGTCTCCATAACAATGACACATAACTGAGAGCTTCATTTAAGAGAAAAATGAAGTTCTAGATGAAAAAGATAACATCCCCAGATTTAGTAAACATAATACTCTATATCAGCAACATTAATCAAAACATGATGGTCCTTTTTACAAGTTAGCTTCAATGCGGCCTCATTGCAATTTCAACTTTGAATAAACAAGAATAGTCTGAGTAAGCATACTAGAAAAACTGCATGACTTACAAATTATCAGAGGATTCCATGGACTTTTGACTTTGCATGCCATCTAAAGATGCCCTTAATGATAAATCAACATGAGCAGTACCCCTGACAGAGTGGCTGATTTCAAGGACCTTGCATTTGACAAATTGGCCTTCTTGATATCCAGACAATGGGTCAGACACCCATGAATCCTTAAGTTCTGTAAAATGAACTTTACCATACATATGGGGACCAATTTGCACAAGCAACCCACCTACACCTGGAAGTATTTGGGAAATTCTGCCACCCAAAATATCTCCTTCATAAATATGAGCAGGTACAATGTTATTGTGCTCATTGCCGATATTTTCACCAATCCTTTGACTGGCATGAGAAGTTAAGGGATGTAGTAGCAACCGCAACAGCTTTTTGTCCTTGTTAACAATTAGAACATGACCTGAAACAGCTTTCCCGACATAGAAACGTTTCTGGAACTCTTGAAGTTCAGTGGGTTCACATGCACTGTCAAGAATATAGAGCTGTGCGTTAACATGTCGAGAAACTGTTAACCAGGCCCATTCCTTGTCTACTTTATATACATAACCAGTGACTCGTTCTCCCAATGAAAAGTTGAACTGCTCAGTACTCAGATTATCCCCTATATTAACCAAAGCCAAAACAATTCAGGTCCCCTGATGGAATAATACTTCACGGCCTCGAATGAAAAATCAATATGTATTTATGAGGACTGAGGATAAAGCTAAAAACAAAAACACTCCCTCGAGCACAACCAATCAAAAAACAAGTCAGAGCAGGAATAGCAGGCTAAGCTCTAATAAAATCAAATGAGCACAGGTTGCATTTTAAAGTTTTAGCAAGGAGCACAGAACTAATTTTGTTTAGAAATTTTCATCCAGAAAACATTAATGCTAATGATTGTATCAAAGATTAAAGGGCCAACACTATCATCATTACAGTGAGATACAAGACCAGTGCAAACCAAACTAGATGCAAGTTCTCAACTCTAATGACACATCTTTCTGCACACGCCTAGACTGTACACTAACAGCATGACAACGATCAAGTATGTATTTAGCAGCAAGCTGGGATCACGATTCTGGCTCTGTTTTGTCATCTTATAAATAAGGTCTCCTATTACGGTTAAAATCAATCAAAAACTATGAAGATCAGGAATGAATTTAGAAATTAGAACATAGGAATACATATACACTGCTTTTGCATCCAAACAAATAATTACGCATGCAAAAAATACTTGAAAGTTAAAAGGGAAATCCTGGGTCATTTATAAGGCCATGAAAGCATTACTATGAATGCCAAACAATTGGACTTGTGAGCGGAAAATCCTCAGTCAAAATGATGATGTTGAGACAATGGACAGTAGAATAAAGTTTAATTTAGTGCAGCATGATAAGAGTGTTTCATCATCATCGGAATGGACAGTAAAAATAAGATAACCAAAGTACTTTACCTGAGAGTGTATCAGGTTTGATGGACAGCTCCCAATGTTGACGTTTCTTATCTGACTTATCAGGCATTGCAACAATTTTGGCAGTCAACATTTGCCCAATCCTAAAATTACAGAATGGATCTTCGGAGGGAGCATCATCGTTTAACTGTTGAGAGTCAAGTGAAAAACATATAAAGGAACTGTATAAGATAATGCATATTCAATATCGCTGAAATAAAATCTACCATAAATTCACCTCGGTTACATGAAGCCTCCCACGGAAACCAATTCCAAACTTCAACCTTAGTTCTAGAGGTTTAATTTCAGTAATCTGGAAAACAAAATCACGAGTTTCCACATGTGAAAATTCAACCATGAAATATGATTAAGAATAAATTGACATCTGTTCTAATATTTGACAAATTATCTACCTCTGCTTGAACCAGAGATCCCACGTCATAGCTAGACTTCTTTTTGGCTCTTTTGGAACTGGATGTCTCAGCAACCTCACTTACAGAATTCAGAAGCAAAAGAAGCCTCCCATCTGTTGAAGGACTTGGAAGAGCCATTACAGAGGCCACAACACTGGACCAAGTAAACCATATCAAATTAAGAGTTCACTTGCAAAGCAAACCAGAAGAGAAAACTCCACAGATAGCAAAGACCAAGTATTCTATTTCTACTCCACATACAGCAGAAATCCCTAGCATTCCCCAGCATTACATCCACCAGACGTACTTTAAATGTCACTCAAAAAATCTCTATGCTTAAGGCTTCATCTAGTTTATGGAAAATATGCAAAAAAATTCCAAAGAAAACTGCTTATTTTGCATCATTTGGTTTGCACCAAAATGATTTCCTGTGTTGGTAAATCATTTACCGTAAATGATTTCCTCTTCAAAATATGTAATCAATGGACTTAAATTTATATACATGACAAAGCCTAAAAAGGTGGTTGACAAACTAGATAACCAGTTTAGGGTGGTACACAATAGTGCCGGTCCAAGAAATTTAAGGACTGATCTATTTTACATTGGTCTACAATATAGTTCAGAGACCTCAATATTTAGTGATGTTCCAAAACTACCCCAGCTACCACTGCCCATGAGGATCATATGAAATTATCAAGGTCATCTAGAAACTTAAGAGCTTTTGCTTTGACAATCAATTCATACATATTTAGCAAAGATGGATCAAATAGAGTTTAAGGTATCTAGCACATAGATTTAAAAAAATGCTTACCTTTGTCCATTAAGAAATTGCCTTTGAGGAAACTTTTGTGTGTTGAAATCAAATATGGATGCATATCCAATAGCATTGTTATACTTTGGAATTGAAAGAACCTGATTTGCACGCAATAACATTCAGAAACAAGAGTAAGGTTGATTTAATGTACGAATAGTTTACACTAATTTTTCAATACTCCAAAAGGTTTCATAAAATTCTTGCCAAGTAATTTTCCTTCACAATCTCAACAACTGCATTTACTGTCTGATGCATCTCCAGTTCCTTGTCTCTTTTGCGTTTCTGGAATCACAAAAGTACAATCAGGCCAAAGTTGGAAAGGAATTATAACTAATACCAAAAATTCAGTAAATATATTATCAAAAAATAGGTATATATAACACCAGAAAAAAAATTATGACAGTTTATTTCCCCTCTAATAGGTGAAATACCCTAACAAATAAAAATATGAGTTGTGAATAGATCGAGACAGCAATCGGGGTTTAACCTTCTTGTGAGTTTGGCTGTTATCGGTGAACTCCGCCTTTAGAGATAAGTCTACAAGGCGTTCTGCCTTAGCAACATCAAGAACAACTGCTCGAACAATAGAATCTGGTTCCACAGTGGTTCCACCTACTGCAAAGTACATATATAGTTGTAGGTTAGTGTTGATTGATACAAAGCTACGCCAAGAGATAGACATATTGTTACACACACACCCAAAAAAAAAACAAAAAACAAAAAACTACTTACACTGATAATGTGTAATAAAACCAAAAACATCATTAAGTTTCTCAAAGCTGACCACAACTCCTATATCCTTAGCCTCCTGAATTTTTCCCTCAATGGTGCTCCCAATGTTCAATCCTTCAAACCAATCCGATGCGTTGGGGTCTGACATTTGCAGCTTAGCAATCTAAAATGGAAGAGGATGGTGAGCAGGATTAGGACTAAGAATAAATTAAATAGGAAAAGAAGATGCTATCAAAGATAGATAGTCCTAAAATACTGGCCATAAGATAAGATTAAAACTATAAGATGTTATCAAAGAAAAAGATAACAAAGCAAAAGGTCATTAGAATCAACCAGTAGTTGCGAATATATGTTTTGATCTTTTAGAACATCTCAAACATTCCATATGAAATTCACATGAAAGGTTCGATTATATTATATATTTAGTTCAATCAAGCCAACCAAAAGCTATAAAACACAAAAAACTCAGGAAAGTGTTACCTTATTCTCCATGACAAAGTATTCTTGTATAAAGGAAGCATCTGTTGATGAGCAACATGACTGCTTCAAAGAAAGTGTGATTCTACTCGTTTCAGTATTGACCTGGAAGAAAACGGAAAGAGAATGGTGAAATAATACGAATGGGTGGAAAGAGAATGGGTGAAACCCTAACTAGGTAATAATTTGAAACTGTGAAGTCCAAGATAGTTCACCCACATCAACTATATTACTGCGAACAGATTGTCCAACATAAAATGCTTGTGAGAGGTCAGTTTTCTGGTCATCCAACGCCTTCAAGAAAAGATAAGACAAACAGAAATTTAGCCAATCTTTGATACTATAAAAAGATTGAAATCAAATGTACAATATCCACCATTATAAAACAAAACTTACTTTGCTTCTGGGAGAGAAACCAGTCAAACGCCCAAGAAAGCGAACAAAACAGCCAGTCGCAATAATATTGCAAACATACCCCTGAAAGACATAAAGCAAAATCAACAAAGAAATATTGGGAACCATTAATTTAATAGCAATAGAAAGGATAGCCCAAATTACTTACATGAACAATTGAGTTAGAACGAATCTGGTCAAGATCTGAAGGAAGTTCCTCCGCAGATCGAATGAGTGAATACTTAGCAGAGAGTACTAAATTGTTGCCCTCAATATCTGCAATAGCATCAAAGATAAACAAAATAGAAAATTTATGATTCATCATATTATTACTTAATTTCCATAGAAACAATGAGCTTCAAGAATCAACACAGGTTGACAAAAAGAACTTAATGCAATATATCAGAAAGATTAAAGGACAAAATTTATAAATCAGTAGCTCAAAAGAACCAAGCAACGGGGAAAAAGATCAGATTTTACAATGGAAAGGGAAAAAATTCAAAGGAAATGTAAGAACTAATCTAAAAGGTAAAAACTTTATGTTTAAACCACATCCCATACACCGCTAAAGATGAAAATAGGCACTGTGTCAAATATCTTGCCACTTCATATTCGGTAGTTAACCTGCACACCTGGCTTTATTTATATACATTAAAAATCACCTTCAGCTATCCTCAAATAGAGGGATGACAAACAGAGGGAACTCTCACACCTTTGTTATACTCCACATTAGGTAAACAAGAAGTAGCCACTAAAGAACTTTCAGGACTGTACCACTCTGAACCAGTTCCTGGTTTTGCCGTTCCATTTCTATAGCAGTTGCCCCTTTGCTACAAATTTAAATGACATAAGTGTCCTTTCTTTCATATCTTCAAAGAGGACTAACTCCACCTCCTATAGGATAGATCATCACTTTCCCCTCTTAAATGGATACTTCACAACCCTGCCCTTCTCATCTATTGATTTGCTTTTGTACCTAACTTTAACAAAGAAAGAGAGATCTATCCGGCTTTATTAAGTTGATAACCAGTCTAACCGCTGAGTCAAAACCTCTATAAGAATCTCTATTGACAAAAAAGTCCATGCCACGACAAAATCTCAGGAGATGTCAATGGAATATTATAATGGAATTCGGGAATTTCAGAAATCTAAGAAGTTTCAGATTAAATAAGATAGGAGAGGCAAAAGACAAGGCCTTGGTTTAAGGCATGATCAAGGGAGCATCTCAAGAGTTCCACACCCTTTCTTCTTATAAAATAATTCTCTTTTATTTTGTTTGAAAAAAAAAATGATTTAAATAGTAAATGTAAAGCAAATTCTCTGTGTTCTTAGACTGAATTTTTAAAAAGGATGCACTGCAAGATTACCTAGAACCAAAAGCTGGTCAAACTCATATCCAGGCTTCAAGACCGATTTCATCATAGCCACAAGTCCTACATAATAAGAAACTAAATCAGGAAATGCCAAAATAGAGTGGCAGTAAAGAAAACTATCATGGTAGCATGCATATATTTACCATTGTGATCTGCCAGATGTTCTGTTAAGATTGTACCCTTAGAGTATCCTTTTGCATTAACATTTACCAGAACAGCTAGAGGGTTTACTGCTTCAACAACTCCTGAAACAACGCTACCCAACTTGATCATCTCATCCTCAGAGATCCTGTAAATTTATCAGTTTAGATTCTAGAAAACATTGAGTTAAAATTGCTTATACAGTGCTTCCGATCCATCGAAGAGAAAACAAACTCTTTGACAAATCTTGAACCTATAACCCTTATACAACTTCTACCAAATCCAACAGAGCTACAATAGTGATTTAGTATCACAGGTCAAGAACAGCAGATCTGTTGGGGAATATGCACAAACCTTGTAGGCTTTATTATGAAACTAAGATTGATGCGCCGTGAAGCAGGAACTGATCTTGTTATTCGGCATTTGACAACTTGCCCAACATGATACATCAAATCTGGGTCATTTCCATGTTCTAATCCAAGTTCAGACCTGTTTCAAGATAAGAATAAGTAAACCAGCATTAGTTGATGATCAGCAGAAAAGAAGACAATGCAAACGCATATGAAGATGGTCAAACAGGTGAAGATATTTAAATCAGGAGCACAATGGTTTACAGAAAACAATAACAATACTCTTAACTACATTGGGAAAAGGAAAAAAAAATGCATAACAGAATATTTGGGACACTTCAAATTTTGTTACACAATTAAATATGCATAACAGAAACAAAACAAAATAAACCAGTCATAGCCCTGGTCTATGTCTTCATCTTGTTAAGTTTTACTTCTTTCCAGTTCATACTCCCAAGAATAAATTATTAAGTTTCAGTTATTATTAGAGTCACTGCTATATTTTTGTCAATACCTCTCACTTAGTCTTACTCAAAAAAATATTGAGGGTGACATCATTAATGAAAGAAAGTTTTTTTCTTTAGTTATGTTACCAATGTATAAGTGCTATGGATTTTCAAAATTCTGGGAGCTAAGTGTAGCCCTGACCTTGCTCCCTCCAAGGAATTATAATTGTCTGTCATTCTAAATTGGATGACACATAAAGAACTTCCAGTCAAAATTCAATTCTGACTATTAAATTCAAATTTTTGCCTTTTCCCTTCTATATTGGATCTTTAGGGACAAACTAAGTAACCTTAAGGCATTCAAAGCTCGTTCTTAAGCATCTGAGCTTTTCAGAAAGACACCTATAACGGTATGACGGGAGCACATTATGTTAAACTTAAGGCAGAAAAGTTATTAAAAATGTGAGCTAGATGGTCAAAGACTAGCCTGGGAGCAAATCCTTGGACTCCATTGTAAAACCGGACAAAACATCCATGCTTTTCAATCTTTGTTATCCATCCGTGAGTAATGAGCCCATCAGTAGCATCAGCATATGAACTAAGAATCTCTAGTTTAGATTTCACCTGGCAAAAATAGGAAATAACAATCTCTGGATCAGAAACAAACAGGATGGGTTTGTTAAAAAGAAAGAAAAACTTTTATATTGTAATCCTAGCTCTGGTCTCACCCAATAAAGATAAAGAGTATGATACAGTATAAAAGATTCAAGCAAACTAATCAAACGTTAAAGGCCATATTTAAACGACGAGGGATCAAGTTTCCAAGGTTAAAATGAAAGAGTGATGAATTGTTTGTACTGATCTTAGCTTATACAAATCTTTAGAGTCCAGAAAGATACAAGGAGTCAGTTCCAGTGCATTTCCCGACACTTAAAGTTTCTTGCACCATATTCTTTTTGTCAGTTCCCTTCCCTTTTTCTCAATGCCAAACACATGGTACAAAACTATTTGCCAAAAAAAAAAAAAGGAAGAGAAAACAAACGCAGCAGACAGAGCAGGATGAGTGTTTAATGTATATTTATTAATTGATTAGTGCATATGTCTGCCACATAAGGCGTTATCATATTGGCATAAAATTAAACCCTGTTCATCACTTCATCCATAAAGGACCTCTAGAACAGAAGAAAAGAAAGATAAACAAGGAGATTAATATCCTCCATGAACATAGAAAGATTATCAAATTTAAAGGGAAAATGACTAGCGCTACAACATTGTCAGAAACAATGTAGTAGAGACATTGAAGCTACCCAATGCAAAATTTGTATAAATAGAAACAGAATGCCTTCTCTTCTAGTACATAAATTACACGCCTACAAGTATATACTATTAATTTATTACTTGAATACAATGGTAAATATTTTCGGACAAATCCCTCGTGATAAGTAACGGTACATGAACAAATTACATATTCACAATATGTCAATAGTTAGCCCACTTCACTTAAACAACAAGCTGCAACATTATAATGAAGAACAATGATTGCTTCAAATTTATTATCCAAAAAAAAAAAAAACCATCACCCAACTACATGGAGTCAGATGATGAATCTTTATTTTTAATAGCCACAGAACAAATACAACAGAGGTGCCTCAGAAGCTGCTGTCAAATAGCAAGAGCTGATCAAGGCTCTTCACTTCATCTAAGACTAAAACTACAGTCAATTTCCAAGATTTATTCTTTATCAGAAGTTTGAGCCTTGAGGTAGTAAAACAGGAAACTATACAGCATTTGAAAGAGAGTTTCTAAACTTCATCCTAAAATATAACTAATATCAATGGTGGATTAATTATGTCCAAGATTTTGTTTGAAGTTCAAAAGAAATTTATAAGACGTCCATGTAAGCAACTGGAAAGAACATACAAGTGTTTTCTTGTGGGTGACAGTCATTCTCTTAGACTTGCAACCAAGCACACGAAATGTAAGTTCAGCTCCAACCTGCACAATGACATGGTGAAGAGATTTAAAACCCACAGCATTAATCAAGAGAAGCAATAGGTTTTACACAACTTACATTCAGTAAATGCCAAAAATTCTAACCAAATGTAGGACTACTAGGGAATTACCTTGAACTTTTTTGAGGGCTTTACAATTTCAAACTCAGACATATGTGTAAGAGGACAAAGTGCCTTCAAACCACCAGAAATTTGTACAATGGCACCAAAACTGTCAACGGCTATAATTTTAGCCCTCACCACCATCCCAGGCTTGACATCTGAATGCGTGAAGACAGAGCCTTCAAAAGCACTGGCCTGCATGACATGAGGGAAATTATGACATTAAACATTAAACATACACCTCTTTGAACTATGCAACTGACAATTCACCCAAGGAAATACTTCAAGTATATATGCCTTAACAACAAAGAATTATTTTGTTTATGGTTCTTCTTCTTCTTCTTCTTCTTCTTCTTCTTCTTCTGTTTTTAACTAATCTTCCACACGACAGCAATCTCATGTAACCATTAATAATACTAGTATCGGACTCCGTGCGATGCACGGGAAAATAGTATGTAAAAATTATTTCAAAAAAAAATTCTCGAAAGGGTCAAACAAATAGTTTATATTTTTTATTCTATTTTTTTTTATATCATAAAAGCATGTATGCAGAATCCGGTACCGAAAACTGTATATATGCAGAAACCGACAACAAAAAAAGAGCAAGTTTGTTAAATTATATTTTATACATATTAAAATTTTAAAACTTAAAATTTGGTCGATCAATACTACGTCATTTTGACTAAATACATTATTTTAAAGTTTTTACATGCCACGTCAGCGCCATGTATGTATTTAATTTAATTTCCACCTACACACACTTAACGAAAAACTTAACGGATGATAACGGCATGACCCATTTAGGTAGCATTTATGTTAATTGAGGGACTCACTTATGAGTTTATGAAATTCGGACCCCAAACTGGTCGGTTTCTAATAATTCAGGGACCTATAAGGTAGTTGATCCTAAATTCTAAATAATACACAAAAGAATTTGGATCCAGGTGGGCACTCCGCGCTGACAAATTCATTGGAGCGGGTATGAATGTTAATACGTGACGTGTTACACAAAAGATTTGGATCCAGATGGGCGCTCCGCGAGCAAAAGTCCATTGAGGCGGGTATAAGTGTTAATTTGTGATGTGTTACCAAAAAAAAATTCATTGGGGGCGTATATGAGTGTTAATTCGTGACGTGTCACGCTCTAATAGGCTTATTATTATAATTATTAAGATAAATACAAAATATAGATATTATATATTGTTTACTTCAATTTTATTAGATAATTATCATTTAAAAATAATTATTTATTAAAAAATCCTTCATATAATTTTAAATTGTTATCTGATGAGGTATCATGATGTAGAGCACTGATGGTGTAAAACTCTGGTACACCGACAATGCATCAAATATAAATTCTTTTTTATTAGTTGGTACTTTGTCAATAATTATGAATCTCATATCCATCAACTTTTTTTGTGTATATGAATGTGATTCTAATGTTTGTTATGGCTCTACTGTATAGTTAATATTATTTTGTTATCATTTTCTTTTTAATTTCTCAAAAAAATTTATTTTTATAATATTTGGGCGGACATGAATATGTTACATATAACAACACTATAATGTGATTCTCATGGAGTTTAAAAAAAAAAAAAAAAGGAAGAAAAGAGAATGTGAGCCTAGGTCAAATGTTAGCTTCACTTATTATGTATATTAGTTATTTTAGTTGATTAAATAAAACTTTGAAAAATTAAAATTAAGAACACATTTCTATAATAACCCGAGCATCGCTGGGTGGAAAATCTAGTTAATTCATATAAAAGGTCCGTCAATTTAATTGGATCCTTTATTCAATTTCTCTTCATCCATCATATGAGTCCCCACTTCTTTCTTTTCTAGAGTTGTCTAATAATATACATTTCACTCTATTTTTATATTTGATT
>JAYMTE010000363.1:0-19102 GCA_036897545.1 Pelargonium fulgidum
CACTTCAAAATATTACAGACTGTAACCAAATATCCGGGATGAAAAACAGGGAGAGCAAGCTTCAGATATCCATAATGCCCCGGACAGTCCGTATAGCCTCCACAACATGTTGCACAAACCCCATCACTCTTGTTTGCAAGGCCCTGAAATCCACAACATGATCACCTTAATTAAGCTTATCCTGCAACCTCTCAATGCAACAAACAACAATCTCCCTCTTACAATAATTGCCCCCAAAATCTCAAAACTCATCTGTACTGTGTCATCAAATTAAGTACATGCCAAGTTTTTTTACAATCTAACAGAGCAAAACCAAATTCATCATATAAAGAGCATACTCAATAAACTTTATAGAAAAAGCATCAATCACATTTACACAATCGCATCCATTATATTCATTTGTTTGCGTAAATAAAGAGTGTACCATGTGAGGATCTAGTAGGCCATTGTCAATTGGTACTCCAGTGATGTCATAGAAACCATTGTTCAACACTTCAACTTCGGCAGCTTTCATGATCTCAGATTCTGTAAACAAACAGAAATCCATTCTTGTTCTGCAACACAAGTACAAATTAGAAACATAAGATCATGATCTTTATTTCATGGTTAATCAAATAGTAACAGAAATCAAATGAAAATCCAAAACATTATACACTAAATGAACAATTTACTGGTTTAATCAAACAATTTGCTAAGCAGATTCATGAACTCACATATTTCGTGGCCCTAGATCTTCGATGTAAGGATCTTTGGTGAAATCTACTTTCTGGAAGTTCCTCATATTTTGCAGAATGCAGATGATAAAAAATTCAAGCAAGGAAATACTGGAATACAAATGACGAGAGAAATGGTAAAAAGACTCCTATAGAAATGACAAGAGAATGAAAAGAGAAATTCATTGATGGCTTAGCTAGATTTTCGGACAAATGGTGAAAAGCGCGGGTTTGTGGAATGATCTAGAATGGAGGAAAAAAAAAACCGTTAAGCGCTTCGGACAAATGGTGAAAAGCGCGGGTTTGTGGAATGATCTAGAATGGGGGAAAAAAAAACCGTTAAGCGCGGGATATAGGAAGATCAAGAACCAATCCTCGAACGCTAGACCTAGAGGTCACAGAGTATGACCACTAAACCAGCACGTCATCATATTAACGATTTCTGAATTTATTATATTTTAACAGTAAAAACATTGTCCCCCAAATATTCTTGTATTGTCATGTACTTCACTAATGGAGTATTTTTTCTAAATCCTATTTTCTAATGCAATTTATTGTGGTCCATGGTTTTCATGAGCCAATTGTCTAATTTTTTTTTTTTTGGTGAAAAGTAATCGAAAGGTTAATAATATAATTATTAAGAATTCAAATATTCAAAATCAAATTGCATACGTTTATATGAAATTAGAAATAAAACATTAATCTGATGGGGCATTGTTTGAAGAGAGTAACTGGTTTAGAGCTTGATGGATTATTGGATCATTCCGGGAAGTGCTAGGGCGGCGGCAGGTGCAACTGGTTGGGGGCTCCGGATCTGAGAATTGTGGAGGTCATTGCAGTTTGAGAGGCTCTTAGTTGGATTCGAGTTCGCGGCCGGTCCGATCTTATTGTCGAGTCAGATTCTTATCAAATAATTGAGGCGATTCAAGTTAGAGGGAAGGACTACCGTGCCTTTAGCTTGGTTTTAAAAGATATTTTAACTTTGTCAGATTAAGTTGATAGTGTAGAGTTTTCATTTTGTAGATGTCTTTGAACCGGGTGGCTCACACTTTAACTAAATCTTCGGGTTCTCTATCATACTTGTCAGGCTGGGTAGGTGTATGTCCTATGCCGGACATTGATGCTATTTTGTTGGATGATTGCTCATTATTGATTAGTTTTCTTCAAAAAGAAAGAAAAAAAGAAAACATTAATCTTAGTACCCATAATATTTTGAAAATTGCAATTTAGTGCTCTTTTGGTTTGTTATACATACTAATACTCAACAAATTTCATTGCCTTAATTTGTTATGTCATTCAAAATCACGAATTAATTTGTTTGGTTCTCTTAATCTATTATTTTATTTCATTTCATAATAATCAAAAAAAAAAATCTATTATTTCATTAAAACCTTCTAAACATGCTCATTATTTAATGTCTATTAACTTGTTAAAGGTAGTCATGTTGCAAAAGGTCTTACATCATGAACTATATAAATTGAAATTACATTTGCAACTTCCTACACATCAAAAATTTATATCATATTATATATTGTGCTAATTTTTTTACCTCACTTTTAAATGACAAATGTGAAACTCTTCAATACAACTTTTTATTAATTAAGTTTATAATTTGAATCATACACAATTTTTTAAATTGTTAACCAACTACATGACTTATCGTAACTCACATAAATCACTTGACAACCACTATAATCATATTTAGTCACTTCAACAAATTCTCCACCATAATGTACTTTAGGTTTTTTTTTTTTTTTTTTTTTACCCACCATATGCAAAAACCAACGAAATGCAACAGCAACATCATAGCTAATAGGTCCATTTATCATTATTCAATACTCGTAACAAAACATTAATTTAAAAAAAATCAGTGACAAAGAAACTCACACAAATATGTGGTTTATTTACTTCAAACAAGTGCAATCAATAAAACAAGTTGTAGTGAAAACATATCTTATACACAATTTTAATGTGATTCTAAATTTACAATGCTCTTCCAATATGGACTTCTTCTCTTGTGTTCAGAATTGCTCCACCAATTTCAACTGTTAGACAAATTCCAAACTACACTTCAGTGGTAAACATTAATTTTAGACACTTCTAAGTTGAGCATTTTTATGTTTCATTCCTTGCGCCAGAATTTAGAACAATGATTGAGAGATAGAGAACAAAGAATTAATGTGTATGAGAATTATTTGTGCTCTACAATTATATGAGGGCATTTATTTTATTTACTATTGTAATTCTTTTTTATTAGACCATGAGTTTTTTTAAGCGGGTTCGAAATTTGCGGTTGACACTTTTAATGTGTTTTATCAAATTTAGATTAATTTACGTTCGGAAGTAAGTCACAATTAAAGTTTATCCTTCATCCTAAGGATGTGATGAGCTGTAATTGAACGTAAACATTATTCTCATTTACGTAACATGTATAACCAATTACGCTACTATTTGTTGAATATTTACTATTGTAATTTTTTTTGGTTGAATTTACTATTGTAATTGAATGTTAGATGCTATAAACATTAGTTTATGGAAAAATTTGTGATACCCCAACTTTTAAAACTTAAACGTGTGGGTTTTAAAAAACGAAAGAAAAAAAAAATATTTAGGCTAGAAGCCTAGAAAAAGAGCAGAACAGAACACCTCGTGTTGACGCTTTAACCTGGCCGCCTCCGTAGCTCAATTTTCAGGAATAGCACAGCACAAAGATTTTTCTGAAACCCTAGATTTCTAGATTGAGATTGGATGAAGACAATTTCCGGGCAAGTAATATCCTCAAAGCCAATCTCCCTCTCCAAGGCAGCCTCAATCCTCTCCAAGTTTGTCTCCACCGACAATGGCGCTTCCCATGCCGTCCGCGCCTACCTCAGACGCGCCTCCGTCTCCTTTGACGAGCTCGTTCAGCTCCACAAAGAACTCCGACACTCTTCAAATTCCGCAAACAAGTCAAAGACTGTTATTGAAGAATACTCCACTCAACAACCGAGTCCATCTGATCGGAGACAGATCAAAAATCAATCGGAGGATACTGGAGAGGACGAGGAGAAGAAGCATAAGAAAAAGAAGAAGCTTCAGTTCGGTGAAATTGGTGAAGATTTGAGGCACGGCGCTGAGGAAAATTTGGTGTTGGAGAGTGAGAGGAAGAATCACAGGAAGAAGAAGGAGAAAGAAAGGGGCAATATTGATGGTGTTGAAAATAATGGAGGTCAAGTTGGGGAGAGAGAAACTGGGAGTAGAGTAGAAACTGGGAAGAAAAAGGATAAATCTCAATCAGCTTATTCAGCTAACACAGGTGCTAATGGGGTCAGTGTGGAGGAGGTTGAGAGTGAAGGTAAAATGGAAATTGTGGAAGAAAAGAGAGAGGAGAGGAAGAAGAGAAAGAATGGGGAGGTTGGAGATGGAGAGATAGATGGTTCTGAGGTTATGCGGAGTAAGAAGAAGAAGAGGAAAACTGAAATCTGAATGCAATTTCTTGCTATCTAGAGGGCATTGGTGCTGGTTGCTACTCGGAAATTTTGGAAGGTTTTGTTGTTCCGGAGCAATCTGTGGCTTGGAGGGATTTCGGGTAATGGTTCTAGTGTAATATGTATGAACCAGTGGGCATATGTGTTTCTCTTCTTGTAATTTTCAAGTCTAGCTATTGATTGCCATATATTTAACCATGATTAATATTATCCTTGCTTGTACTCTCTTTTTTAATGGCAGTTGATCTTACATTGTTGATTACCCTTTTTATGAAGTGAAACTTGGAATATGAATGATTCAGGCAGGAAAACATTTCAGGAATATGCTTATCTTTCAAATACTTGCAATCAATTAAGCATGCTATGTTGAAGACATATGCAGATTTTTAAGCATGATGAAAGACCAAACTTAAATACAAACTCTTTGAGTTTAGATAGCATTATACTTAATTGGTTAAACTATGAATTCCAGTTAAAGTTGACATGATTTTGGTTTAGTTTTGTAATGAGCGTCTATTTACCATCTTATGTTTCATTTGTAATATGTTATTTTGGCTTTGATTGAACATATTTTCCTGTTACATAGTTCATACAGTAGGGATTTCTAGAAAACTTTACCAGTTTAGATTGACTGGAAAATACCTCA
Source organism: Pelargonium fulgidum (assembly GCA_036897545.1). Lineage (NCBI taxonomy): Eukaryota > Viridiplantae > Streptophyta > Magnoliopsida > Geraniales > Geraniaceae > Pelargonium > Pelargonium fulgidum. The sequence continues at coordinate 4,827 of JAYMTE010000363.1, forward strand.
ATGACTCTAGAACATTATAATGGCTAAATAATTATGGAAAATATCATTTGAAGAGCGCCGGGAGTGCAAAAAATTTTCTTGGGCATATAGGAGGCTTTTGGCTCCTTCTATAGGTCAATGCATACAGATGGAAATGTTGTGGGTATGCTCAGTTTCTTGTAGAAATGTGTCTTCTCTTATTACTCTTGAATTATGTTTAAATTTCCTCTTTGTAATTTGATTGACTGCTCATAAATTGTATAAGATTTACTGAATTATATATCAACATCATTCTAGATATCATTGAATGGAATTATAGAGGTACACCTTTCTTCATTTTCTATTATCATTCTCTTGGGTTTCCAGCTTTGCTTTGCATGACCAAGTAATTAAGATTTTTACTTTTTAATCCTGTCTTTTCTGTAGTTCTAGTCTAGTATTTATGGTGGCTTAATCCTGCTCCTTATTCATTACTGTGAAACAATATAAAACAAGTCACTAGCCACTAGCCAGGGTTTTGTCATATCTCTTTCTCAAGCTATTTTGCCACCCAGGCCAGACAGGTTATTCAAGGACCCTACTCTGCATGGCCTTGTTTTGACTTTCCAACAGTGAATCCCAGAAATTGTAAAAATTAGGAGTTTGGATCAGGTATGTTTACTTTAACTTTATATTCTTAATTCCCGATTTTCACACAAATGCTTGGCAATTGATATAAATTGAACTGTGAATGCATGGTGCTGGCCTCATATTGGCTGGATCTGAGGCAGTGCTGTTTTAAATATAAAATGCCAAATAAAAATGAATGCATTTATTTTTCTCGCATGACAATAATTTATTATGTCTAATGAGTAATGGCTGTAATTAACTTTTCAGAAGGCAATCAACAAATTTCAACTGTTGTGTTTCTTGTTAGATCTTTTTCCTTTTGAACCAGGACCAGGACTCTTGTTAGTTTGAGCTATAGTTTAGTTGAGAAACTGGGGATTGGAAGGAGAAGCACAAAAGCCTTAGTTAGTAGCTTGCTTAATGTACAGATTCACACCCACACCCACACCCACTCATTTCTCATCTCAACCCTTTTGTATGCATGTCATGTGTATTGTAATTGTTATAGAGTCCAACAAATTTTTAGACTATATACCCAACATATGGACTAGCACAACAGGGTTTTGACTAGGCAAGAGAGTTTTTCCCTGAAACCAAACCTCCTATCATACCGTGTTAGGACATCCAAAGTCAAAACCAAATACATATTGGCAATAAGTTAAGAGGCCATGCACTCATTAACTAACAGAAAACCTTACATCTAATTGATGCATTACTACTATGACAAAAAACAATGTATATACTTTTACCAAAGGTAATGGCGTAAGGAAATTTCTTTCACAAATCTACTCTTTGTTTCTTATTTGTATTATAATTCATGTTGTAAACAGAACAAGCAGTATGTAGTCCATTTATTTTTGCCACTATTAACAAAAAAGAAAAAAAATTAATACAACAGTATAAATTTGAGGGATGAGAATGCCAAATCATTTTGTGCCAGCCAAAAGGGCTTGTGATTGCTTCTCATAACGAAAATTGTCTGCCTTGGAGTCATCTGCAGACCAAACAAATATACCATGAAGCTTTCCCTGTTGTTTAAGCTGATTGCAGGCTTCAAAGAATCCATTTTCAGGTTTTAGACCCCCACTATTATCTGTAGAAAAGCTCACTAAAACCTTACCATCGTTATAATTAGAGCTTTGTTCGTCAAAGTATCTCAAAAATTGAGGAACAGTTGTCCCCTTGGCATATGCATAGAACTGAAAGTTAACGTAGTCTATGAGATGTCCATATTTCCTCCACAGAGCCAAGTAATTTACCTGAACAGAGCTATCTGCATATGGTGCTATTGATACAAATGATACAACTTCATGCTGTTTAAGGTAGAACAGAAGCCGCCCAATGCACTCTGCAAATGTATCAGGATCTGCTTTGAAATGTTCATAGTCAATATCAATACCATCCAGATTATACTGCTTTGCTATCTCTGTTATTGAACGAATAGCATTTCTAACCCAAGAGCTTATTGTTGTTGGGATGAAGAATACACTTTGGTTGTCGTCACCTATGGAATCACCCCCAAGACTCATAGCCACCTTGACATTCGAATGCTGGCCCTTGATGGAGGAAACATGAGAGGGAGTGAGGTTTCCTGTATCCCAGAAGACATTGAAGTTACCATTGGTAGGGGAAGGATTAGATGATGAGGTTGTGTAGTCAATAGCAAAGGAGAGGATATAGTGAAATTCAACTTGAGAATTGACCGGTACATCTGAAAATGTGACATGTTTAAACTCGGCTCCTATGTATTCTCTGAAGAGCTTTGAGTTTTCCGCAGCTGCCTGGGTTGATGAAAATGAAGTGAGGAGAATTTGAAGAACGAGAGAGAAAAGGAACTTGTGAGAATCCATGACTCTTAGAAGCTTGTGGTCAGACATTCTCTTTTGGAGGCATTTATAGAATAATAATTCTTAGATTCTTATCTTTAAAGCTTTGTGTTTTTCTTGTGCAGGTGCCTTTAAATAATCTTCCTAGCATGTTTTAGTGCAACAGGTTGTGCTGAACCTACTGATTAGTTTATTTCTACGAGGAAGGTATTTGTTTTCAAGCAAGTGTCTCTTTCACTCATGGCATGATTCCCATTTTTGTTTTTTTTTTTTTCTACTAGGAAGGTATTTGTTCTCAAGCAAGTGTCTCCTTTCACTCATGACTCATGGCATGATTCCCATTTTTGTTTTTTTTTTCTACGAGGAAGTTATTTGTTTTCAATCAAGTGTCTATTTTCACTCATTATTCATGGCATGATTCCCATTTTTGTTTTTGTTTTATTATTATTTATTTATCTGTAGCCATAACAAAATCATAAGTCTTCTGATTTTAGTGCACTTGTTCTGATTACTGCTCCCAAATGATGATACATTTATATAGAACTTGGCCTCAAAACCAAGTTTAGTTATTGAAATGAAATGTTATTGATATCTGTTTGATGAGAAGTTATATTATATAGAACTAGATAAAGAGGGAGTGAGAGTTGCTTAATACACCGATTAAGATTTGCAGGCCAAGTTATTGAGCTAACCAATGCCAAGTATTTGAGAAAGTTTTCCTAAATGCCAGGCTTTCGGCAGACTGAAATCCATATTTTTTGTAAAGAGACTATGGAAACAATTAGTGATGAGGACAAGCTTAAAGCTGGAAGGAACTGCAAGCCTACTCTGATTTTGGCCATACATCTTCTGTCCTGATAGGTAACATGGATTCCAGAGGCAAGTTTTACTCCAATTGGAAAGGTGGCTATTGGTGAATAATTTCTTGTTCATATCATGTGTAGTTGTCTTTTATGAAACTTGTTTAGACACTTTGTCATATGTGTTTAGGTGTCTGGAATTTAGCAGTCTGGAATAAAATCTGTCGGATCAAGTTGGTGCTGATGAAATAATAGAATTTGAAAATCTTGGCATTTTTATTGAGGATTCTCATTTCATTATAGTATCTGAATGTTACAAAAAGGTTTCTAGTACCTTGGTTTCCACTTTCCCTCGCTTCACATAATAGGCCAAGAAAAAGAAAACACACGGGTCAATGCTATATACGCGAGCAGAAAGAAAGGGGTGGGGGTGTGTGGGGGGGTGGTGGTGTCTTAGAATCATAACAGGGAACATAAATAAAAATCTGAGTATGTATAGTGTCAACACTTGGGAAGATCTGCTGGAGGAGGAAGCAGTTTCTCATTGGGAAGCTTCCCATCTAAGACTAACCAAGCCATCTTCAATCCCCAGCTGGTGTGGATTTCTAGATGGCAATGCATGAACCAAACCCCTGTTATCACATGATCATCAGGTACAAAAACAAATCAGTAAAATACAATACTTTTAGTTAATACAAAACATATATGACACTAACTTTTCTTTTAAAAGTTTGGTCAAAACATTCCTTCTTATATTATATGGCCCATGTATTAGTTTGTTTGTGTGGTCTTGATTTATATATATTATATCTGAGGCCAATATTATACGTAACTTGTATTTTATATCACATGATTCTTGTACTTACCAGGATTGTCTGCTAGGAACCGTATTGCCACCCAACCACCAGAGGGCACACCCACAGTGTTCCTTTCAACAGGGTCAATGAGATTGAATTTTGCAGGGTCCTTATTAGGATCAAAGTTACCAAAACCCTGTCTGACAACAAAGAAGTTGAAGCCATGCAAATGGAGAGGATGGCTTTCTGCACCAAGGATGCTTGTGTCCTGCAAAACTAGCTCAACACTGGTGTTATATGGGAGAATCACAAGCTTGGTTCCATTGCTCACCATCGTATTGTTGGGTGGAGTGCCTGTATAGTTGAATGCAAACATTGGGTTGGTTGGAAAGTTGGGGGAGTAAACACCATTTGATTGCCCAGTGAAGTGAGCTTGGAGCATGGCTGTGGTTGGAAGAGCAAAAGATATGTTATTGACAGAAGCTGCAAACATGGTTCCATTTGGTCCTTGACAGGTCTGGTTATGCTGCTGGCATGGGGTTGTTCCAAGGCTTATTGTGAAGAAAAAGTGTTTATCAACAGTTTTGGGGACATTAGCAGGGAACTGGGCACTAGCTAGACTGCGGAGTTTACTTGTAAATTTAGTCGCGAAGGAGGTGTCATTGAGAGCAGGTAAACTTGGTTTGAATAGGGGAAGCTTCTTGGTTGAAGCAGTTGAATGAAGGCTGTGGTATTTTAGGACACCAGCAACAGTGGAATTGTCAAAAGTGCCTAGGCCGGTCACGTATGGGCTTGCTGTCATGAGGAAAGTAGCATTTGGGAAGTGTGGTTTTGTCTTGAGAAGAACATTTGTGGTCTGTCCTGGTGCAATGAGGATCGTCTTGGTCTCGAAGGGTTTAACATAAACAGCATCTGCTTCCACAACTGTGAGGCTGTGGTTGGCAATACTAAAGAAGAGTTCATCATTCAGTGCAGCATTGATTAGACGGAGAAGGTACGTCTTCCCTGGCTTCACCTTGAGCCTGAATGTGTCTGTGAAGACCCATTTATATAAATATGCATTAAAACATTGTATACAGTAGAAAAATAATATAGTGCTCATTTTTTATTAGCATAAATAAAACCTTTGGCAGAGCAGTTGTATAATGGTCCTGGCAATCCATTCATTGTGTAAGCATCAGAAACATTTGGACCTCCACCAGTTTGGAGGGCTTGGCTAATGACTGCCTCGGGATCTGCATTCCACCACTCTCCTGAAATTTTAAATACATGATGATTGGTCAATCTTTTAACCTGTTGTCTAACTACACAATTGATGATTCATAGTTGAATAGTGATTTAGTTACCGAAGATTATAGGAAATTCCCTGTAGGGTTTGGTAAATGGATAGGAAACATTGCGCTTGGGAAGAATGACTATTGGGCCGTAAATGGTTGCTCTTAGCCATGAGATATGAGCATGCCAGAAAAGAGTGCCTCTCTGACCAACTATTGTGTAGTTATACACATAGCTCTGCCCTGATTGTATAGGACATTGGGTGACATATGCAGGTCCATCAGCCCATCCGGTCTGAAGCTGTCGAATGCCATGCCTGATTGATGCATCAAAAACATAATTAGCTTGCATTTTATTTTAGATGTAACTAAATGGTTTCTGATATAACCACACATGTATAATTATTAACATATTTACCAATGAATAGAGATATTGTTTTGGACATGGTTAACCACTTGGATAAGTAGACGGTCACCCTCTCTAGCCATTATGCGAGGTCCAGGAAACTCGCCATTTACTGTCACAATAGTCTTGATGTGGCACAGCCGAGTCACATTCTGCAGCTTGATCTGCAAACAAGAAAAATATTTGCAAGTCATTATAAGATAACTGAAAGTGGAAAAAGATAACGAAACACTCAATGCTATATTAGATTGACAGTGTAAAATGTTTCATGGCATACATCAAACTTGTAGTGTCTTGTTACACCATCATGATCCTTAGCAATTGCGATTTCAGGAAGGAAGCACAAGGTGGTGACCAACAACAAAAGCAAGGCAAAGGCTCCCGAAAATGAAGCCATATTCTGGTATGTATGTTGCTAATTATTTCAGTTTTAAGCTAGAAAATGCTGTGAGTGTAGGTCTACGTTAGAGTGCATATATAGGGAGGTGAAGAATGGGGGGTTTTGGTTGAGTAGGTATGTGATGGGATGGTGTGTAGTTTTTAATTATATGTGATTGGAGAAGTGTGAAAATCATAGTAGAAGAGAACATAAAACTTGCTGTTAGAACAACTTCAGAGTGATGTCAAAGACAATCAATCTTTTTAATTTTGATGTAAAATTGTATCCCTCTTAGTAATTATGTTACATGATCTTAGCCAATGTTGTAAACGACGGATTGGAAGTTTTTATTTATTTATTATGAATCCGTCTTTGGGGGTGAGGGTTTTGGCATGGTCCACATTGACCCCTCCCAGTTTATCAACAAAATCCAAAGATAATAAGTAAATGAAGAAGGGGATGTAGGGGGGACCTTATCGTAAATTCTAGACATGATTCAAAGGCTAAATGACGCAAGAAAAAAAATACATGTAACGACAAAAGTCACCTAATATAGTTTCTATGTTCTAAGATGTCTATAAGATCCTGGAGGTTTGAAGCAGGAATGACTATAAACATTTAAAGTAGACAACTCAAATAAGCGTTTGAGCGCTAGAGGAATTTCAGTTAAGAAGAGTCTTGTTTTATAGAAAGGAATTTAAAATTCAATGTGACTGAACGGTTCGGATTAGTGCAATTTTAAATAATTGATCTTAACCTACTAACAACTACTCTTCCCAGCTAGCCAACCACAACCAGAAGTGAAATGAACACTTCCATGAATACCCACACTAGCTCACACCTTAAGTATTTTATTTATTTGTTTACTTAAAAAGTGTTGTTAATTTGATTGCTTGTAAAATGGAATTAAAATGTGAGGAAATTTTAAAGAATTACTAGGAATAGTTTTGTTTCAATGGTGATGGGTGTGAGGGAGTCACAGTCTTGATCTGTGGAAATGTAACTATCGAATGCTGGTTACATAATCTTGGTTAGAAAGCAAATGACAAGGTTTGTATCTAATCTAGTAAGTCTGTCAATCTGTCATTAGTTGGAAGAGGACAGTGCTCAATTTTAGTCATTTTCATGAACAACATATGATTAAAATCATTAATGTTGTTGTAGTAAAAGAGATGCTTCAAATCACAAACCTTACCTACAAAATCTTCTATCTCAATTCTCTCAATGCCTATCTATTACTACTACTACTACTATTATAGCATCATTTTGTTTGTTAAAGTGTGTCTATAAAATGCTTGTAAATGTTCAGGGCCTGGTGTTAGGCCTTTCCTAGTTGTGATTAGTTTATTGTAGCCCAAATCGTAGAAGACGACAACAAATAAGAGTAGTTTGAAACTTCCAGACACCTGAAAGTCGATCCAAATTATTAAGTTCGAATTGCATAAAATGAATATTATCATTTTCCAAGTCGTGTTGGATAAACTTGTACCCACACATTGTATGCGGAAACCCTGAAACACGACCCAAAATTTGTAACTTTCGTCCATTTTGGGTTGAGTTTTGATTAAGTTTTTTATTTTTTATTTTTGGTTTAAACCATGGGATTTTTTAGCAGGCTCGCACTTTCGCGATAGACACTTTTAAGCTATTTGACCATACTTAGACTAATCCTTATTCGAGGCTTGGTTACAGGGTCAAGGATTTCTCACATCTCCCTCATAGGTGTGTTGAGTGGGGATCAAACTCAAGAGCTCTTCCCACTTACGCAGCCTCAACGCACCAACTATGCCACATCCAATGGGTTGAATAAAGCCTTTTGATCTTGCATTCGAAAAAGAACTCAATTTGAAGTCTAGATGTACGTCAACTCTAACGTAGACCATTGCCTATGCGGCAATGCATGTCTCCCTCCACTGCATCCGTGCGTAAATACTTTCCTCGTACTTAAGGTATCTATCTTTAACTAAAAGAAAAGGAAAAAAAAAAAAAGATAGATTAAACTAGAATTCATAACTAGGATATATAAAGATGCTTAGCCCTAATAAAGAGAAATATTAGAGAAGGAATGACAAATACCACCCTCCAAAAAGGAGCATAAGTGAAAGTCAAGTAACCTATTTGAACTTACAGGCACATATTTATTACAGTGATAATGGGAATATCAACTTTTTTAGTTGGCCAAGTAAAGCACTACTATGATTTTTCAATAATTTTTTTGTTATCATTTGAAAGGTTAAAAAAAACTATATAAACTCCAATGGACTAAGCCAAAATCTATATTTGAGGTTAAGAAATTAAAAATAAGAGAAAGATCGATTGAGTATGGGATTAAATCAGAGCAATAAAGCCTCATCATTGGCTTGTTGCATCCTTCTGTTTGCTGTTGTTGCCGGAGGCCAAGCCATTCAATATAAGGTACCATTACGTGGACACTCAAAATATGTTCCACATTTTTTCGAGTTTTAGTTGCATAAAATAGATTCAATTAGTGTTCAGAAAAATAGAGAACCAATCACATTTTGGATTGAGCAAATCTGAATGAAACCACATGTTTTACACATGAAACCCGAAACCCGGTCCAATATCCGCAATCACACTCCTTTTAAGTCGCGTTTGGATTATGCCTTTTGAACCATAATCTGTTAAATCCGGTAAAAGTCCGATTTGCTGCTCTCATTCCCATATCATTAGTTCATTGTCCAAAAAAAAATTTATTTTCATTCTGATCCAAACTCTAAACTAGTGATAACCTATGATGCATAGGCAGTTTCATCTACTCAATATATTATCGCTCAATACGTATCTAATATTTTGACACTCGAACACTTTCTAAATACATGTCCTCAGACATCCGATAAGTCTTTATTCCTAAACTTGTTAATAATATTTTAAGTGAATACATGTAACGTGTCCAGCGCTCTAAAACATCTTAACGACTATACGTAACTTTTCGTGCTTATGATTTTGTAAAAATTATATGTCCCGTATCTGGTTCTGAAATTTCAGGGAAATTGCACGTACGCAATCACGGTGGAAACATCATGCACCAAAGGAGCCGAGACGTCGAACCACGTGAGCCTAAGGTTCGGCGACACCAAATCTAACGATGTATTGGTGCACCGTCTCAACTCGAGGCACCTCAGGAGGGTGGACCCATTGGACCCACTGGTTCTCGATGACGTGCCTAGACGACCTTTTCAAGCTTGCATGGTGGACGAGTTCCGAGTCACGGGTCAATGCGTCGACTCGCCCATCTGCTATCTCTACCTGAAGGTCGCCGGAGCCGACGACTGGCGACCCGGGTTCGTCCAAGTCCGGGTCTTGGAAGGATCGCACTCGCATCTCAGCTCCGACTACTTCTATTTCCGGCGGTTCCTTCCCCGGCATGTTTGGCACGGCTCCGACGAGTGTGACCGAGAGGTCACTCCGTTTGGGATCAAGCACACCAGGAAGGTTTTTGCTAAAAAGCTACATTAAACAAAATATGTGTATAAATTTGTAATAAAGCCATGTCTATAGGTCTTTCTATTTGGTATACCATTTTCTCAAGTTAAGAACTTTTACCTTTTTTTAATAAATAACAATGTTGATGTGCTATAAGGGTTCATGTGTATCTTTGTTACAATGTTGGTTGTGAATATTTGTACACTGGTTGGGTGATTTGGACCCTAACATGCGGGCTGAAATAATTATTTTGCCCTAAAATCGATCTGATTTAACTAATTTTCATATATGTGATCATATGTATTAAGATGTTTTATTTATTGATTCTAGACATAATAAGTAACCGTTTGGGTTACAAATTTATTAAACTTTTGTAACTAACCAATTGTTAGTGGTAGAAATTGTACTATAAGAAATTTTTTATTGAACAAAATCACTCACCGATTTATTTTATGCGTAAAACTTGCAATTCCGTCCTACAACTACAAATCTAAATGTCTTGTGAGTGAGGTTCGACCAGGCATTTGAACGAACAAATAAACTCTACCCTAAACCCAAAATACGGTTATAAATGGGTGGAGTGTTGGAGTGTTTTTCTAAGTAAATGATTTTCTTCTTTTATATTAGAGAATCAATGACAACATATATGTGATCCTGATGATAAGACAGAAGTGGCATCAATCTAGCTAGATAGCTCATAGCTTCAGTATTGTTTGTTGTGTGGTGACTTGAGAAGAAGATGTTCTCAATTTCAAGTGTTAATTTGGTTAAATCATGAGGTGCTTGAAGCCCTATAATAAGACATGACCAAGACTTATCTCATCTGAGTTTCATGTTTTGGGCAAATTTGACTTTTATGAAAGGTCCAAGACCAAACAAATGCTGACCATATCTACAACCTGACTACACTACATATGCACTGTATATAGTTTGTCCATCAACAACAAGCAAAGAGACAAGCTATGGCTGATCATCACCAACATCATCATCATCTTCTTGAAGAAGATGATCAATTATTAAAAAAAAACTGGACTTACCATTCTCAGAGAGCCCAATGAGAATATAAATATTATTATAAAAACAAAAATTCTAATTTGGAACCATACACAACAGTAGTGCACTGGTAGATCCAGTACTTACATTACTCATTAGACAAAAGAGATCTTTCCAATTCTTCTCTTCCTCTTCTTCAATCTTATACTACAAAAAAACACTCATGAATAAAAATATATAGTTACAGAAACCAAGAGAATTGACAAATCACTGCAGACATGCATTTTCAAAATTTTAAATTTGATAATATAATATAGCTAGAAAGTTACAGATCTTTTTTGCAGTACAAGCTAGTTGGCTTCTGGATACATATGGTACAATATATATAAATCTAAACTAATTAATTATTATAATATTATTAATTAGCTAGGAACCTGAGTTGGGTTAATTATTTTTATAAAGATCTTTAGATTATAGCTACTCCTTCAAATTCGTAGCTGTTAATGGAAAGAGTTCTAGGGTTTTAATGGGTTTTGTAGTGGCAAAACATGGCACCTCCATCATCATCATCATCATCCAATCAGCTTGGTTTTGCTTGTACTTTCTCGTCTCCATCTCCATTTTCTTCTTTTCTTCATCATCATCTGAATTTTCCACAACATTGTTACAGACATTGTTGTTGTTGTTCATGTTGTTGTTGTTGTTTATTTGTGACATTGTGTTTTCCACGTGTCCAGGTCCTCCCAGGCCCCCATGGATCTGCACGATTAGTAAAATCAACATGTTAATTAATTACGCAAGAAAATAAAAAAAAGAATTCAGATTGTTCGCTGTTGTGTTGTACATTCTCTTCTTTATTTGCTTTCTCGGATACGTCCACTCGGCAATTAATTTCTCGGCCACATGTCCGTATATTAAATTCTGTACAGTTTTAAAACGGTAAGGAAGTTGAAAGGGTACTCAATTTTTCATATTGCTGTTCATGAATAGAACAAAGTGAATATACAGCACATTCAATTAAGAAAATGATAATTTATGGTTCAATGTAACTGGATTGGACTCGCTGTAATGTAATTGTTTGTTATTTTAAGATTCAAGTTCAACAAGGTAAGACATCACATCAACAATTTAGGATTTCTCACTGTACATACTTTATGTTCGGTTCTCAAATGAGTGTGAATGAAATTTTTTGGCAAAAAAAAAAAACTAAAAAGTTAGTTATTTCATCCGCCTATAAACATGTTTGTGCGGTAAGAAACTTATGAAATCATAACTAGATCGACAATTATTTAATTATGGATATAACAATTTAACACAGTACTCTTTAAATTATTCTTTTGAATATTTATCTTAAAATAAGTGTACACTTATAAATTGTTAATCACAAATTCATAATAAGTTGTATGATCTTGAATATATCACCTTAACAAAATTCTGCTTAATTTTTCTCAAAATAGAGACGAAGATTCTGATTCCGAGACATATGATCAACTTTGAATGACTAACGTACCTGAGGGGGCAGAAAGGTGGCAGCGTTGTAGAAACCAAGATGTTGGAGAGCAGAAACCGGAGAGGTCGTCGCCATAGGCGGTGGCGGTGGCTGCAGCGGCTGAGCGGAGCCGAGGTAATGAAGAAGGTGGTGGTTGATGTGGTGTTGCTTAAGCTGCTGGTGGTGGTGGAGCTGGAACTGCTTGCTGAGCTTCCGCCGGAGCTTTTGGCGGTCTCTGGCCTTATGGTTCTGAAACCAGTAAAACACGTTCTTGCCTTCAACTCTGCCATAGTTGGCGAGATGTGCAGTGATCTTCTGTATCTGCGCAGCATTGGGAGTCCTGATCCCTCCCCTGTACATCTCCTCCAAGATCATCAGTTGCTCAGGCGTCGGACACCACCTAGTCGTCGGAGACATGTTTTTTGGCTTTTAATTGAAAGTACTATATAGCTATGTATTTATGTGTTTGTGAGTGAAAACTGAAAAGTGTGAGTTAGGGATGGGAGGAGTAGGGTTTAAATAGAAAGGTAATGAAGGTGGTGGTGTGTCATGCTGATGTCTGGTTGGGAGGAGCATTGAATTGTACAAAATTCAGTTCTTGCAGAATTGTTTGTGAGAGAGAATCTTCATCTCCTTTTTTTTTAATGATTAACTCACTAATCTCTTCTCCAAAATATCTTTAATCTAGAAAAGAACAATCATATCTAATATGAGAGATTATATCCAGGAACTGCCGGAGCACCAACGAGGCGATGCGGTAAGTAGCATGGTGTACGAGGCGAACGCGAGGGTGAGAGACCCCGTGTACGGGTGCGTGGGGGCAATATCGTCATTACAGCAACAGGTCGACGTGCTTCAGGCACAGCTGGCCCAGGCCCAGGCCGAGGTGGTGCACCTAAGGGTGTCCGCGTCCTTTTGCAACCACCACGGCCTCAGCCCCTCCAACAGCGGCTCGCCCTCCTCCCACCTCAACCCTGTTTACGACATGGACACGGACATGGGACAAACTATGTGGTCATGCTAGTGCATACTGATGGTCGAAACTAAAACCTCAACCGACCAAGTGAAATCAACCATTTGTCGTACTGAGTGTCCGTTCATTAGATTTTTAATATATACTATATACATACGCACACCCACATCCTTAGAGGTGGTGGCGGTGGAGCTGGCTTGAGAAAGGGTCTTTTCATGTTGCTCATTACAGTATTAACTATATATAATGTATATATAAATCTCATTTTCAACTTCATATAGCTATATGCACTACATTAGTAACGGGCGTGTTTGTTTTTCAAATCTTTCAGCACAAGAAAGTTGAATTTGATGTGAACTGAAACTAGTAAAGGACTAAAGGTCTCTTTCTATACAACAACTATGAATGTTTTTCATGATTTGTTGCATTGGAGCTTTCAACAACTTTGACTCTGAAAATGATTCCTATGCTCAACTTACTGTACAAAAACCTGAATCCATGAAATCAACATCCAGATTAGAGACCAATCTTTCTTCTTCGAACATGATAGAGACACAAATGAGAGGATTCAACAAAGGTATTTCCATAGCACAAGAAGAAGACAAGTGTAAAAGAATCCAATCAATAGCATTCATGAATCAATGTTTGTTTAAACATTCATACAACACACTTGTGTTTTTTAAAAAAATGGGGAGGCAGAAGGCACGATGACATCATCCTTACAATGGGGAAAATAAAATATGAACACAAATTTTGGGCCCTAAAGATTCAAAGAGAAACAGCAATCGTCAGCCGGAACGAATTTATATTCAGACCTTCTATTTCTTCACTTCAACGATTTTCCACTTCTAATCTGCTTCTCCCGAACGGGAACTACCTCCTCTTGAGGTCTTCCGTCTTTACCAAAAGTAATAATAAGTAAACAGATAAACAAGAACACAAACAAAATATAAAAGCTCTACTATAGTCTATAACAGTTACTAATACCACATTTACATTCCATGAGTTGAATATTTCAAACAAGCACAAAACTAGAAGGGATGCATCCAATTTGAGAGTTCAGTGCATAACCCACTGGCAAATTAATATCTCATGTGTTATTGTGTGCGTTACGCACCTCTAGTATGTTTATTATCAGTTTGCCTCAACAAAATTTTCTAATGTATATTTACCAAAGGCCCCAAACTAAATCTCACTTCAAAGTTTTAAATATTTACCACTCATCTTTCAACATCAGCCATTAGAAGTTTTCAGATTTTATATGAAAAGTAAGTTTTTCAATGAAGAGAGTATGCTTTGTGGTATGG